>JAPDSC010092053.1:0-39546 GCA_026290005.1 Latrodectus geometricus | reverse complement strand
TATATATATATATATAACTTAGGCATAAAATTATTTATTACTCCAATTATTTAACTTATAAGTAAAAATTTAGACTTATTCTGAAATCTTTTATTTAATTATATTTAAACTATATCAATGTATATATGACTAATAATTTTAGAAAAGATTATATTAATTAATAAGAAAAATAGAGAACTGATAAATACTAATTGTTGTGTAAAAGATGCATCTAAATATTTAGATTAATGCACTTTAATCGATTAAAATTGAATCCTACTTCCCACGATATTACAATTTTTCCAAGAAATAAATAAGGGACACATATTAAAGTAAACACAAAATTTATATAATTTTTGCCTTTAGTTTAAATATTTTTCATATTTATGTACTAATTAATAAGGAATATTTCTTATACAATTTTTATTAATATTTAGTAGATCTGGTTAAGAGAAACTAGTGATGCCATCTATCCCAGAAATGTTAAAATTAACAAAATATTTCTAAGCATAGCCTTTACAAGATTTTGTAGTATTGCAACCAGTAAATTTTCTCATAAATTCATCAACTATATTAATATATTAATTGATTTTTTTTTGTAATAAGAACATTTTTTACGAAATGGAAATTAAAAATAAAATGATCGCTATTTATATTTATTATGTTTACGATTATTATGTTATAAAAATTCCTCCATATTTAGTCAATAAACAATCACTATAAGCATGAATAAAGATATAATAATAAATTTACAATAAATGATCTCTAATTTATTTTACAGCTGATGGACTTTTTGGAGAAGGAATATTTCACTGAACAAGTGGAATCCATAGATCACTTACTACGTCACATAGCAGTATTGGGTGCCATGAAAGACTCGCCATTAGGAGAATATTTGTATGACAGGCAGCTGCAAGAAGATTCAAAATAATAATCTCATTTCTTACATTGTATTTTGTAAATATTTTCGTTATTAGCCTACTTTTATATATCGTAAAAAACCTAGAATCTGTAATTTTCAACTAATGACACGCTATGATCCAATTCTTTTGTATGACGTATTTAAATAGTTAATGAAAAAATAAATATTTTTAACAGAACTATGAACATTTAAGTGCTTAAAGAGAATTCAAATTTTGATATTTTAAATTGAAAAGTTTCGAAACCATGATAATTTTGAATATTTTTATCATGGCTCAAAACTAGATTTTTATAGATAAATAATGAAAAGTAAGACACATAAAGTACAAATTTAAGGAAAAACTGAAAAACTATTTCTATAATATACAAATAAAAGCAAGATTTTAAAGTGAGAATTTCGATAAATGTTTATAAGTCACATCAAATATATATATCTTGTCACATTAATGTAATATATAAATTTTAAAAATATTTAATTTGTAAAACATACATAAGGAAAACGGTCAAAAAATATACAATAAACTTTTGAAAAGGCATAAGATTTAAAAAAAAAATCTGCAAAGCAAATAGCAGTTTTCATTGTAGATTTATTGATTTTCTTTGCAGATTCTGAAAATTTATAAAGCAAAATCATATATTAGAAAATGTTGTTCAGGTATACTATAATTTTTGAATGCAAATAGTATATATATATATATATATATATATATATATATATATATATATTTATTTATTTTCCTATTGATCTTTAATGTTTACCTCGTAATGCGGTGCATTCTTTTACTGTGTTCTAAGATTATCTTAGTTAATTTTATGTACTTTATAATAATTTTCGATGAGCTGAAAACTGATTGGTTAAATTTTTGGGCTTTGATTTAATAGTTCATATATATTCGGTTACACGAGCTATTAAATCAATTGTGGATTCAGCACTGATTTAAAATTCCCTTTTAGCAGTTGATTCTGGTAAAATTAACTTTCATGTACAAAAATAATCATAAAAGATGAACAAGTTAAAAATGTAATATTTGTGCAGTATTTATTGACTTTGGTTTCGAATATTTAATCTCCAAACCATTATAATTTGGAACAATCAGTTGTTGATCCTGATATTTAATCAGTATATTAGTAATATGTCAGTGTTAAATTTTTAAAATATATAATTTAATAAATTAATATACAATTTTACTTGAAATATTTGTAAAAAGAATAAGTATTTACTTGTTAAAGTAATTTAAGAATATGTGATCACTGTGATAATTAATGTAAGTTATATTTTTTAATTATTTTATACATGGAAGTTATTTCTAAATATTATTGACTTAATCAACTAAAAAACCGAATTTACTACGGTAACGAAAAAATGCGCCTTTATTCGAGAATATATAAATACACAATGATATTTTATAAAATACAAATATATTTTATCTTTCCTTAAAATAAATAGAATATTTGCAATTAAATTTAATCTTATACAGTTCAATTATGTATATTTTTAATAATAAATGTACTACGTAAGATCGACTATAGCATTTAATAATATAAAATAAATTTTGCATTTAAAAAAAATTCATATTTCAAAAAAAAATTTTTTTTATTTATTTATTTTTATGAATACTACATTTGTATTAAGAAACTAAGGCATTTTTCCATTAAGAATTAAAAATAAATATATTCGTAACTTTAACACCCTCGAATTTATAAAGTTTCCAAGTATAACATCATTTAATGATAATCATTCCTAAATTAGAATTTTTTCTAAAATTTAAGCTGAGAAATATTTTTAAGCTGATTTTATTTAAATTATATTTATAGATTTAAATTCATGGTCATGGATGTACTGAAAATTTGTTTTTAAGATAATATATAGGTCTTCAAATGTGATATTATTTTGTATCACTAAGATTTGGTGACTACAAGCGATTTAATCATGGATTGTATCTCGTTTATGTATCACATTTAATTTTGACCATGATTGAGGATACTCTATGGTAAAGAACCAAACCCAATTGTGTAAATTAGTTTGATCCTCAAAATGCAAAATATTTTAAAATAAACGTTATTTATTCATTTAAACTTTTAAAATAACATGAAATTAAAAAAGTATAGGAGTTATTAAGAAATTAATTCATATTCTAGCACATAAAACATGCTAATACAAATGATGTATTATATGAAGTACGAATTATTCTTTTGCGTGTTAATCATGGATTATTTGAGACTACAAATGTGTATCTAAATTATCTATGACATTTGAAATTATTAAGATCTTGTTTTCTATGAATAAACAGATAACTTTAGATCATCATAAAAAAGATTAGTAAAATTTCTAGATAATTAGGACTTAAATCACTTAAAACTATTTAATAAGTTCTTGATTCTACTTGATAGAACAGTTAAAATCTATTAGAAAATATAAAATAGTTAGTGACTTTTTTATAGTATGATGTCTACAAGACACACACAACTAAAATGGATTTTCAATAAAAGATTTATTTAGCTAAATGAACATATAATTTGCATGAATAAGCCAATAATAACTACAGGAAACAAATGCTGTTATTTTTTTCAACCTTTAAAGGTTTCGTCAGACAAACACATATAAACATTACACAAGATCACATGACGTACATATCACCATGACACTGAATACTTCGCCCACACACGAGCGGTGTTTAATCAATAAATAAAAATGTAACATACGTATTATTAATTGGCACTCACCGAATATTTTGTTCGCTATACATCACAGTTAAACTCGTAAGCTTCTTAATTACATTATTAAAAATATACAGTTTAGAGAATGTTAGAAAATTATACAATCTAGTTTCAAAAATTTGCAAAGCAATAATACAATGTAGCAGAAGAGAAAAAATTAAATATACCAAAAAATATTTTCTTTTTCTGCATATATTTATACACATATGGAAAAAGTTCTGAATAGTTAATAAAAAAAAATTTCAAATATAAAAAGAAATATATAGTATCTCAAAATAAAACAAGAAAGCATGTTAAAATAGGTCTAGAAAAAAAAATTAATCAAAGAAACAAATTTACTTCCAGATATATTTTTACTATTCACATGTACATACATACATCTTTTTTTTGTATAAAGGTTAATGAGCATTATTCAACATTTTTTTTTCATAATTTTTTTTAGAAATTATAGAAATTTGTTGAGTATTCTGTTAATAAAAACATATAGATCATGATGAAATTATTTGTTTTTAATAACAAAGAAATAATTCACATTTAATTTTCTTTAAATTACAGATAATAATAATTTATATAATTCAAATCAATGTTTCTTTTTACTCTCAAGATTATAATTTAAATCCAAGATGAGTTAGTTAATCTCAGTTTGTCAAACTAACAATGACAATCAGTGCTTTATCAATATTTTGAAAATGTATCAAAAAATAGGATTTAGTCTTTTTTAAAACAGAGCATTCTTTTTTGCTTAAATTAACATTTTGTTGTTTTAATATATTTTTAATTTCATTTTGGTTAATTTTTTCTGATAAAACTAGTATTTTTTTCTGATAATAAATATATAAGATGAATAATCTGAGTTAATTTGCTGCTTAAAATACATATCTGGATTGAAATTATTTACTGAGGAAAACATCTTTTCCAGAAATCATATATTCTCCCTGAAACAAAATCGTATTCAATCACTGGGCCAAGACAATCCCTCGCTAAAAAATAGGATTCCATTCTACAACAAAAACCAGTTTTTTTCACCTACAATGATATGAGATTATATCTATTTATATTGTATACTGGGTAGACAGCTCGATGTACTCCTCATACTTCAACATCGCAGATATCATACCACTTAGAGGATATTAGCCACGGTCCTTTAACTTCGTTGGTCCGCCTGCGGTATAAAGGATCGAAAGCTACGTTGTGCCAGTAATATATACCTTTGAAGAAATACATAGATCTGTCAGTATACGAATAGTATGTAGCATCCAGATGCGATGGTAAAGCTGATTCTTTATTAACGCTGGGGTATTCTTGATGAATGTGCTTAGGGTATCCTGGTAAGCAACAACCTTCTCTTCCTCTTGAAACATCGTAAGCATAAACCTAAAGATAACAGAGAAAACTTACTAAGAATGAAAGCTAAAAAAATAAGCTTAGAAATGAATTACCAAAGAATATTTAAAAGAATCTGTCTCACCTTTAAATATAAAATAATAAGAGAATTACAAGCAATAAAAATAGTCTATTTGAATTCTAGAATGACAATATATATTACTAAGCAAATAAAGAATGATTGATAATTTTAAAATAGATTTGTCTGTAATTACTAATATAAGCTTAAATTATGACTAGTTAGATTTCCTTTTGAATAAGCACCACAAGCTACTATAGAATAAATTTAGTTTAATGATACTCATATTTTACAGCTATTTTTTAAATGCTTGAAAAATTGAATTTTTTAATTGCATAAAAAAACTGAACCGAATAGTTATAACAGTTTGACAACTCTTCAATATCATTAATTTATAAAACATTTCTAATTGGTTGTATTAAATGCAATGTAAGAAAATCTTTGTCTATTATCAAAAGGAATCTATGTCACACATCTGTTTTTAAATCAAACACTCTATTTTTACACAATTTTCTCTGTGCAAAGTTCCCACAGAATTATGAAAAGGAATTTCTCTGATCTCTTAAAATGCAATTACGAAAGCAAATATCATTGGAATTTTATGCTTTGACGGGATTCATTATTTCCAAAATATTTCAAATGTCTACTTCAATTTTTTTTTTATTTCAGTAATTGCAAAATATATTAAATAAGACTATAGATATGACTAAATCGAAAGGAAGGTTTTTTTTTATATCAAAGACGTAATTAATAATACTATACAGTCCTCACTAAAGTAAATTAATATAATGAAAATAAAAATGGTATGACAAAAAACTTCACTGCCATGTAAATTTTATTAGAAAAATATTAACATTTAATAACTCGAAATAGAAATTAATCAAATTAAAATAATTTAAAATTTTCATATAGCAGATCTAAAACAACAGAGTTGCATAACCCACCGTATGTTTAGGTAAAAATATAAAGTTTCTCATGGCTAACTTACAAAAATAAATCACGTTTGCTACGAGATACTACGAGTACGAAAATTATAATTTGTATACCGCAGTGCAAGATATAACAGTGTATAAACTAGACAGAGCTAGATTTTTTCATAAACTTAACATAAACCTCAATTTAAGTCCGCAGTCTTTTTAGGAACAACATATTTAAGGAAGACAAGAGATACCTGAAAAGAATAGTTTGTAATAAAAAGCCTTAAAATTTCAATCAGGATCTCAATGTCACAAATTCAAGATCTCATCAAAGCAAAATTCAACACTGAACTTTAAGGAAATCGTGATCGTGAACTGAGGATTATTCACGTAAAACACAAGGATCGTTAACGGAAAGATTTCAGTCTTCTATAGTCAACATTCTTGTGTATTCATTTTATGGCAAAAGATAAATGTCACTGGATGTAGCAAGCATACATTGCCCAACCACTTTAGTAATGATAATAACAATGTGTACATATGATGTACATTTTTTCCCTGAGAAGTCTTCAATGATATAAAAAAATCAAGACTGATCAAGGTAGCACCTTCGCATTTTGTGGGTGGATATTACTGAATAATATATTACTTGAGTTAATTTTTTGGAAAATAGCATTGACGGTTACACGACATAAAAAAAAAAAAAAAAAAAAAAAAAAAAATCTGAGAACAGCTACATTTTTTGAGTTTTTGACTATTCAAAGGCTATCAATAAAGATCGTCAATCTGACTCCTCTAAATGACAACATTTGTAGTCATAATATCTCTTGGCTAATCTGTGAAATTCATAATTTCAGTTGGATCAGCACTTCCTATTAAGATTGCTTTAGAGTCATAGCAATAACTTCCTGTATTAAAACAAAGGCGAAAATTAAGTTACTGCTGAATAACCGACGAATAAATTTCTTATCAGATACAGTAGCTATCAAAAAATTTCCTGCATATCAACATAAGTGAGCTATGATGTGATGATACCAGGTACAGCTTGACTAATTATAATTTATTGAATACAATATTTATATATCAAATACATCACAATATCTCTCTAATGAAAACGTCTCTATTGCTGGCAGTTTAGCATCGCTTTACAAGATGTTTTTAAATTACCCTGATAAGCATTTCTACTTACGTCCATTTTCAAAAATACGATGTTACCATAGCTAAATCAAGTTACTTCCTTTTCATATTGTTTATAAAGCACAGAACAGATAAGCAGCTTAAATTAATTGCCTGATTCTGCAAATAAATTTATTCAGCATGTTACCCTTTTTTGCAACTCCTTCTCAGTGTTGCATTTTCGTTGTCATAAAATGTAGCTAAATCATAGCTGAAGTAAAAAGTTGGTTAATTATAATAGTATTGACATAATTGATAAAAAAAAATATTTTGTTTCTTACCAAATTTCCCTTGAAAAAATAAAGATTATTATCTCTTTTATCAAAAAATACGCTGTCCAAATTTCCTGGTATGTCCGGAAATGAGCTTCCAGCTATGGCACGAAATTCAGAAGATATGTTCTTTGGATAACCAGAAGCCACTTTATCTTCTGCACTATTATACAACCAAAACTTGTGTCCTGAAATGGCGATTCAATAATATTTATTTCATATAATTAATCAAATTAAATAATTAATTAAAAAACATTTTTAGATAAAGTTAATAGCGAAAGGTTTTGCAATGGAAATATCCAATATAATTTGTATATTTTAGTGCCTTAATAATTGTTAAAAATATAATCTTTTAATAGAATAAAACTTATTAAATATAGTTTAAGGAAATTACCACCTGTAGTTAAAATATTTAAAATAAAAATATCTGAACATTCATTAAATATGCTTTTCTCAAAAATGCTTATTTAAAGAAAGATACTTTCCACTGAATAATTATTAAAATTTTTCAATATGAAGAGAAATGAAGCTAACTCATAAAATAATTTTATAAGCGCTTACTTTTGAATAAAGAAATAATGAGGATATTGAATAATAAGGGAAATCAATTAATTCAGGCATGCTAGTTAAAGTATTTTTTATTTCAAGATGAAAAAATTTTTCTAAATTCAAAATCCTCAAAAATCAGGAATAAAAGTTAAGTATATGATAAAATTTACAATTGAATGCCTAAAAGTACTTTGAGTGTTTTATTGTGTATATCAAGGTTAAATATAAATATTTGAAATACAGAAGAACTATTCGTTAATATTAATTACTTTAGATAGAGAGAGAAAGAGAGAGATTATGGTCAATTAATAAAAGTATGGAAAATACTTTTCATGCACAGAATCAAAATTCCTTATAGATGAAGATACTAAAACTTTGTACTGCTTTAAATATAATTAAATGTAATAGTCTTATAATAATAACAAAATAGCCCATTAGTTTCAGCATATGAAATATACCAATGAACCTTATCCACAATTGTTAATCCTAAAGAAACAAATTTAGAAATTTATCGCAATTGATATAACAATGCTTCCTCAATAAATTATTGATCACGTATATGTTTTCCTCAATCCAAAATTTAATAATTCTAGGTCTATAAGTAATACCATCAAAAGTTATTTCTTGTAAATGAATTATCGATTTATTAGTCAGATCTAACTTGTAAAATGATAAATTATTATATTGCCAACCCAAAAAACAAGAAACAATCTTTGGCTCAAGTTCTAACAAATTGTTAGAATTATGGTTGGAACATTCAATGACTGATTGCTATTTCAACTTTCTTGGAAATTTTTCGTATTTGAAGCAAATGAAACTGTGACTAAGCAAGAAATATAATAACGAATTCTTCGATAATAAAATTTATTTATATGTAGCATGCCTGATGTTATCAAAGCTTTTTCTTTTTAACTAGCCAATATTTAAATATTTTATGTCCTAAAATCAAACAATTTGTTCCCTTACTATTTGATGCGAACAATTTTGGTACAAAAACAATCTTGTGTGCTAACGTGACGATTAAAAAAAATTTTTTTTATTCATTTCCTGTTTCAAATTACACAAATAATAAGTTAATGAAATAACGAGAAATATACATGGGAAAATCATGATTTTAAAGAAATAATTAACATAATATATATCAAGTCTTTGGTGGATCTTAAATTCTGGGAAAGGCAATAACAAAATAATGCTATTACCTAATATCATTACAGCCGAAACCTTAAAACAATCATTAAATAAAGAAAGCAAAAATTAGATGAATTTTAAGGATTAAAATAGCTGTTAACGTGAAGATTTTCCTTCGAATTGCAGAAATATTCGCTGTGTTTAGACAAAAGTTGGGAGATATAAACATTAAATGTCTTCATATCAAACGAACTATGTTGCAAACATATTAATGTATTAAAGCTGCTTTTAGAAAACTGAACATATTTACCCTTGAAAAAATAAGCAGAATCTTCAGTATATGTCCACACATGAGCGTAACCGTCAATTCCATCTGGGATTCCTTTCCATTCTGGTAAAATATGCAATGGATCACCATATCTGGTCCTGTTATACTTGTTCTCGTACATCCAGTAACGGTTATCACGGAAAAAATACGTGTTATAAATTGACTTGCCATCAGGTCTTTTTCGCACCCAGTCAAAGACAGTGTTAAAGCGGACTTTGCATATACCTTAAAAAATAAACGTATAAAACTTGTCCTGGCTTATTATTATGTAAATTAACTCTCTGAAAAATTGAACAAATTAATTTAAAAAAGATAGTAACTCAACATTATAATAATAATGAAAAGGTTAATAAAAATTATTTAAAACGGTTACTTCAACATACTTATATTTTAATAAGGTTTTATAATACAGAATAATGAGAGGATCATTTTTGAAAAAATTTTGATCTTAAAGTATTCTTTTACACGTGTTTGTTTTCTTTCGAGTAATGTTTAGCTCTAAAGTTTAACAATAGACTTCAATTATCAAATCATTGATCCAAAAACCGTGCAGACAAACAAGTCAAATAATAAAAATGCATGGCACTTTTAATATTTAAATGAGAGATTTATTGAAATTTTTGGAATGAGATGTGATTTGTGAGGGATAATACGGTACTATGATAATTATACAAGAACTGAAGCTTATTATATAATTATTATAGTACTATATAAATCTAATTATAATATAAATTATTATTAAAAATTTCACTATGATATAAAAGAAGTCTTGCTACCTTAAGACATATATAATATTCATTTTTAAATATTATTGTTTATCATAATAATTTTCAGTTAAATATTTGTGTTTAAAAGCAATGGAAATTTTATTATGGTATAAAGAAATATCAGATAAAAATAACTAAGACGAGATTTTGAATAAAAAATTAATGCTTACTAGTATTTACAGGTAATTAATTAATAGAACTCATCTAATTAACGTTTTCACATGACAGAAAAAATCAAGATTAAAATTTTATGATTATACATTTCAATTCTATTTAGTTATTATAAATTTGATTTTTCCGTTATGATTTGAAATATAAATTGAAATATTTGCTTTAAGACATAATTTTTATATTAAATACCATTTCTGAATATTTGTGACTGTTTTACCATCTTTAAGAGAATCAATTTGGTGTTCTAAAATCATCAATTCTAATTTCATCATTTTGACTCTACCCAATTCTTTAGTTTATGGAATTTAAATTTTAAAATTGAAGCAATTGCTATTGTAATAATTATAAATATATTTTTCATGTAGTTTGGCATTTTTATAGTACTTTCTGTGAAAAGAAAAAAAATTAGGAAGTGCTTTTAGCTTTCCACTTATTTAAATATTTTAGAAAAACGCTAAAACTTGAGATTTATTATAGAATTCTATGCAGATTATATACATAAAGGGATGAAACATTTATCTATTTCTTCAAATTAAGTACACAAAATTTCGGTTCAATATAATTAAAAATAGAACTAGTTGCTAGTGAGAATTATTCAATTTGGTCACCAAAACTCTTTTGATGTTTCTACATTAGATATGATTTTCGACTCTTATTTTATTTTCTGCACTTGAATATATTTTTTAGACTTATAATTCCTTGTATAAATGGGAATAGTTGAAATATTTTTTCCCGAATAGAACTTTCCACCAATATGAGTTTCTCAACCTTTTTTTTCCAATATATATTTTCCAAAGCAGCGAACATTTATTTGTTTTCCTCTCAATGAAATCTATTCATGCTTATATTACATTGTTTTTCCATATTGAAATTCAGGGAAAAATCAGTAACATCGGAATTCTACTTTTAGATATATTTTAGAAGTTTTCAAATTAAATTATGATTATATGTAAAATAACGAAAAACTTCTCTTTATGTATACAAAAACAAAAATAAAACATATGAATAAAATATTGGAAAGGCACTTGTTTAATAAATTTGATAATATGATAAGGCGTATTATCGTAAAGTACTGACCCAGTTTATCTATCGAAATTAGTTTATTTATTCTTCTGCTATGTTTATATTCTTTTGTGTATTTACAAATCATTCTAGTTACATTGTTCGTCCATTTCTTAAAACAATAACGCATCCACGTGCGATAACACAATGAGAATATCTTATTGTTGCTGTATTAAAACCTTGATCATTCGATTTTTGCATAGTAATTGTAAATATATATAATCTAAAAATATAAACTTTCTTCATAAGCACTAAATGAAAATTTTGTACAAAATTAGTTGTTGTCCAATTTTAAAATATTTTTAATTAGAACCTAATTTTTATATACTTATCTTCGTGATTATTAGCATTTTATTAAGTTCATTTCAATCCTACCTTATTATGACTTAATGTTGATAATGATTGGCAAGTTATCTAGACAAGTTATATCTGAATTATCTACACTAGTATATTTATTTTGATCTTAACATGGGAAACAATTTGAAATAACTTTCAGACCAAATCTGCGCTTATAAATATTGCCCAACTTATCAGAACTGGATTTTTATCACAAAAGTTTTTCTTTTCATAATTGATGATGTATAAGCTGAAGGTTGTCGTTTTAATAATCACTGCATTTTAATAAGTAGGATGATTTTTTATAAACAGAAAGTTACATTATTTACGAAATAAAAAGAAGGAAACTTAGAAAATTCCCAACTTGAAAAGAAATTATTCTGAAATGAAACACTCATTTTCACTTGCTCAACAGTACAAGATAGAAATCTATTAACTAAATTTTATTAGAAACTAAATTTTATTTACTTTAAATAAATTGCTTTCATTGATCCTTATTTGATTTTAAGAATTTATTAACTTGTATTTAAAAGAAATTATGCAAATATTTACGATATGAAGGGTTCATTTACTAAAAAGTAAAACATTAATTGTGTGCCTGTATTATCAAACACTGCATTTATGTAGTAAATGTATTTTATTTACCAAATACGACCTTTTTATGCATCAGATTATGTATTTTATGAAACTTTCTGAATATTTTTAATTAATAATTTGTTAACAACGAGTTTTTTATTTAAATAATTAAATCGAAAATTAAAATTTCTAGTTAAAATCACGTTAATTAGAAATCTTATTTTCTGATATAATCATCTTAGCTATTGAATGGAGAAAAAGAAGCATTTCATGAGAAAAAGTGCCAAATTATTTAAACGAAAATGTTACTGTTCTTTTTACTATTATAATACAAAATGTTTTGCTAATCAAATGTTGTTAACATTTACTTTTGAATATGAATACGGAATTATAAACAAATTTTATTTTTAAAAATGTTACTTTATAAAACATAGGAAAATAATGAAATTAATTATTACTCTATTAATTTTTTACATATATTTTACTCAAAGATTCAATTCCTATGACACAGAATAAAATTAGCATATAGAATGTAAAAACTTACCATAGATATTTTGCACTAGTTTCCTGTCTTCCCATCCGAGTTCAAAATTGTTGTTTGGAATAACTTGGGAGTAAATGGCGTACATTATGGAATAGTTTCTTGAGGTGTGGAATAATCCCAGTGCATGGCCCACTTCATGAACTGCCACTTTAACCAGGTTCGTTCCTTGGTCAGAACCAACGGTTAAATATTCATCATCATCGACATGAATTTCAGCATTGGCCGCCATTTTAACAGCATGAGACAATTGACCTCCGAAGCCATCGAAATGGTTTGGGCAATTGAGATGCTCACCTGTAAAAATCTTATAATTAGTACAAAAAAGCATTAAAATAGATTTAAATTAATTTTATCATTTTAATCTACACAATTTAGAAACCATGTTATTCATGAAAAAATATTATGAATGCAAATGATTAATTTCCTGTATGGCTGGAGCTGATATTTATTGTATTTCGCTCATTATCTTTCATTGGGGACATACAAGACTGATTTTGATGGTGAAGTCGAGGCAATTAAAGTAGCTCTATCTCATCTAGAAGCTTGTCCTTCTTTTCTCAACAAGTCCAGGTTGTAATTTTTTCAGATTCACAGGCTTTGATTCTAGCCTTTGCCAACTGTCTAAAGTCACCGTCAGACACTTCTTGACACCGTGTCTACATTGCAATGTAGATCTCTAATAAGAAAGATGCACAGTAAACATAAAACGATTGATTTACAATGGATTCCATCACACTGTGGTATCCCAGGAAATGAAAAAGCAGACGACCTGACCAAAAATGGCTGTTTACTTAATCAGGTTCCATACAATGTGGTTGGCTATAAGTCGGTGTCTCATCAAAAAGTAATCAAATGTTTAAGACAATCCAAACGTTCTTACTAAAGGATCGAACAAAAGAAAAACCATGGAGAAATACCATTCTCAACCACCATGACTTTTCAAGAGTTAATGCAGTGGCTGCCTTTCGACTGGCATCTGGACATGACTGTTTATATGTTCACCTTTTCCATTTCAATTTGGATAGTTCTACCTACCCCCCTCTGCCGCAGTAGTGCGATTATGGATGCTGACCATATCTCCCTTTGCTCAGTTCTAACTAAGAGCTGTATCTATCCCGATACTGGGAGGCTGGAGACTCTTTGAACAGTTTGCCTCCCTGATTTTATGTTTTTAGTACTTTTAATGTTTTAAGTATTTTTAATTTGTTTTGCGTTTCTTTGATCTCTGTACAGTATAAGGATAAAGACTGTAATTGATTGATGCATTGGAAATAAATAAATGTGATTAATTTCCTTACATGTAAAAATTTTATAAAACATTATCAAAAATTATAACAAAAAATAGCAATAAATACTTCGAACTATAAAAAATACTAAAAGTTAATTTAATTTTAACAGATGAAAATCATTAATATTAGACTGACTTCAGTTAATCAAAGTCACAAACACAGTTAAACTAATTTTATGGAATTTGGAATTTATTAAGTGGAAAAATACAATAGTTTCGATTGTTTTTTATATGTATTCCGAGAATTAGACATAAGATATTATATGCATTCCGAGAATTAGACATATGTCTTTTAACGCATGTGTAAGACACATTCACTCATATAAAGACAACATTACTTTTTTATCGAGCATAAGAATTTCTTTTGTTAATAAAATTATATTTTTATCAAACATAAGAATTTCTTTTGTTTATGATGCCCTAGAGAACCACGACGGTTAGGAGTGAAATCTTAAGAAATTATTAGGAAATGAAAATAAGATTATTGAAATTGCATTCTTCCTTTGGAATTCAAATACAGATTCTCAGGATGAGAATATACGCACAATGCACAGAAAAAGAAGGAAAATGAGTATAAGTCTAAATACAATTAAGTATATTCTATAGTTTTGCAACTTTTCTTCAATTATAAATTTTTATGAACATATTTTTATTTTGTATCACACATAGAGAACTTGAAAAATAATTTTATACTTTACTTTAACTTAAATGATATCATTATAGAGATTTTGCTCTCTGATGAAAAATATTTATGTTATATTACTGCGTACGTAAAAACATAAATTATTTCATTCATAAATAGTATTTAAATTTTTCATAATTATCAATGATTTCGTGACTTCGTTTATAATAAATATTTGTTTCTTCTGTATTAAAATAATGATATTAAATGGGGAAAGGTATATAAATAAAATAAAATGAGTACTTTGATCTAATAATTTATAAAAACAGTTACAAAACATTGATAACAATAAAATTGATTTGAATACGAACACAAAAGAAATTAAAGTAATTTCCTCTGCAATGAATGGGATAATTTGATCGTGTTTGTATGCCTTATAATTTAATTTTATTTTACATAGAAGGTATATTCAATATATTATTTAAAGCAAGAATTATCATAGTGAAAATAGAAAATACAAAAAATAAAAAACTGCATACTTAATTGTTATCCTTAATTTCAAATTATCAAAAAAAGAAAACTAATTTTGTGAATAAAACAAGGATTACATTGAATGTACATATACTTTATTAAATAAATATGAGCTTTTGACAAAAATGAGGTTATAAAGAACTTGAAATATTTACTGGGTTTTTCTCCTAGTAAAAATAAAACTCCCGAAAAAATAACATCAACTTCACTTTCAATAACCCGCTGAGATTCCTCAAAAGAAAACCCTGTTTGCTCACGCTATCGACAAGTATTCGGATTTGTTTATTATAAGTTTTCCATTTCAATTAAGCGCGTGGCAACAATAGAACAACAAAGGAAGCGCCTTCTGGCAGAGAATGTCGAAAGTAACCTAAAACTGTCAACCACTTGAAGCTCCTCTTTAAGCAGTTTGTGGAAGATTGATTCCGTTTTTTGTGTTCCTAGAACACTCGAGACGAAAATATTTACACTTATCAGGGCTCGTGACGATGTCGCCATTCTCATCTTTCTACGTGCTAAGAACACCTCTTTAAAGCAGAAGGGAAATTTCTTTTTTTTACAACTATACCGACTTAAATATTTATTGAAAAATAATCTAACAATCTAATTTTCAATTGATTTATATAATAAATTACTTTAGTGAATGGGTTTGACATCAAAATGACGTAATTATTTTCCGATATTTGGATCTTGATTTCAGGTTGGTTGCATTACAAGAACGATTATTCTACTATTTTACTTTTACATCAAAACTACGCATCTGTTTTTACCAAATTCGGTACTTGACTACACAGGCTCGTGCTATTAAAAGTCCAATTCAATATTTTATTAATATTTTACGAAATAATATTGACGGTACCTTGTGTAAAGTACTTAATAATTTTTTTCTATTTTATGTCATGAAAGATGCATCATAGTTTGTCAGAAATGAATAATAATTTTCAAACAATAATAATCTCTCTTAAGATTACTTCTTATAATTTAATTTAGATATTTATGCTAAATTAAAAAATATATAGTCTAAGAGCTTTTATTTAACATTTGTGTAATATATTTGGATATATTGTGAAACCAATTTTGTGAAATTATTTAGTACATGTTATACCTTTGTATATCAAATTTTCTTATTACACATCTTAAAGAGAGTTATGAGTCATATGTTTGACTATGAATGTTGGCAACGACAGGACTCATATTTTATAATAAAATTTATTTGATAGAATAAAAATATCAATGAAAGAAGGTTTTTAACAATGAATGGCAAAGAAATATTTTAAATCCCAAAGTAGAATTTGAAGTTATGCACGATTATTTTTCGATAATTTAGATGGCGTATTTTGGAAAAATGAGCAAACATCCGAGAGGGACAAGTAAAAGAGGTTCATGCATTCTCAGTGAAAGTACTTCATGGTATTTTTTTTCTTGAGAAACGTGAAGTCATGAATGCCGTGGAGGGTTATAAATAACCCTATATAATACTCCTAGATAACGACTATGGACACTCTGAAATTTTCTTATTCTAGAAGGCAAAGAGTTTTGAGATGGCGCCAAGGCAGATTTTCCACTTCTGCAAAAAAAGAGGTTCTTCACCGTTTGCTCAAGAGTGTGTTCGGCAGTGCCACTGCATTTTAACGTAAACACTGCGGGCCGAAATTTGATTTTTTTTTCTCCCTTGTCTCTCTTCACCAGCGCTATAACTGCGAGAGGAAACAAGAGACAGAGAGGGGCTGGAATGGGATGTTTGGAAAGGTGGAAAGAAATACGGGGAGCCAGGAATGAATGACCGTGATTATGTTACACCGTGAAGAAAATTGATAAAGCACAGCGTACAAAAAGACTACAATGGGTGGTCAGCGTTTCAGGTTTGAGGAGTTTACTCTTTAAGAGGCTTGAAAAGAATTTTTGTTTCCAATTTCAAAATATTATAAGCGATAATAAAAAATGTTTTCAAATAAAACTAAAAAGATTTTACTTAAGCAACAACATAAAAAGTTCTGATTGCTTGTAAGAATTAAGATGGTCAAAAGAAAATAACAGTGGTATATCTTTCCCTTTATAATCATGGTAAATGAAAAAAGCACTTATTGATATAAATTTTATCATAGAGAATAACCTGAAATTAAATCTAAACTTGTTTAATTTAGTTAGATATTGTCGTGTTTTAGACACAATTCTCGACTATTATTCAATAATTTCAATATTGGGAAAGCATTTTATTCTTAACTGTGAATGTTATTGTACATACTTTTTTAATTTTGCATATAAGAAAATGTTTATTTAGCAACCATAATTCGTGAAGTCTAAAGAAATAACAGCCTTTTCTCATAAATTATGCGATTGTGCATAAATGTTGTGCGTGAATTATTGAATGCTTAATATCTTTAAAGTGATACAAAATAAATATTTCTTAATAATATCCTTAAAATGATTGATACAAAACTACGGTTATTAGTACATATAAAATAAGATTATGTACATGTAAAAGAAGTATGTAAATTTAAAATAAAATATTGAAATTATGCTTCAATAATTAAATTATAATTTTTGCCATTTTAATCAGAAAATCAATTCAATTTCAATATTGTAGACCATTCTTAAAGAAAACTTTCAAGTAATAATTTCTTTATATTTGAAATATCAAACCGAAAATATGTTTCAAATCCAAACGGAAAGTGAAACTTAAAACTGATCAAAGAGTAAATAATTTCATTCACTAATGGTCGTATAATTTTTATAATTGAGAAAAGAATTATTTTAAAGGGAAATAATATAAAATTTCAGTTTAGTATTACTTTAAAATACAGGTGATCTGAGTGGCCAAATCTATCACTTTTAGTCAGAGCATTTTCCACTTTATTAAATGAGTTAAGGACAATTATATTAATTATCTTATGGCTACAGTAGATATTTTTTATTTTTCGATTTCAATTTTTTTAGGGACAAAAATTTATACTTTGGAATACAAATACTAATGTTTATTGTTTACCATCCCTAATTAATTAATTTCCAATTAGTAAAGCGGTTAGGTTATACAAAATAAAATGTTTCTAACAAAAAAAAAAAATGATATTACATAGACATTTTATTATTTTCATTTAACTAAGCACCTTTCAACAAATAAGATTTAGAAATTTCAACAATCAATCATGAGAAAAGTGGAAATAAAAAAAAATGTGCTAATACGAGAGTCATTCTGAAATTTTTAAGACACGAGAAATGGAAAAGAAATATTTATGATCAGATTTAAAGATGTGAGCCATTTTATCCAATCGCTCATTATTTTACTAGCCAATTATGAAGAATAAATTTTAAACAAGAATAAAATGGAATTGATTTAATAACACATTGCTTTAAGACAATGGCCTACGTTTTTATTTTTAAAATCGAATTGATAATAAAACTTGCCTACTATTTCTTGAAAACGTGTCAAGAAAGTAAAGTATGAATTTATAAAGATAATACAACGCCTAGAATAGTGAAAAATTCAATGTACCATGAGAAAAGTATAATTATTCTACAAAAATACAGAACTAGTCAAAGCTATCGAACTGGAAGAACAAAGAATAGGCCCATCTGTTTCTAGTGGTACAAGATAAAACATTCAAGATTCAGTTGTTAGAAAATTTTTATTCTACTATGACAATAAGTCTTTTCACTCAGTAATGTTGACAGTTAAGTTCTGCATAAAAACACATAAATTTAATAGAGCACCCTCCTTATATACCTAATATAAAGATATACAACTTTGGTGGTTATTTTTTAATTCAAGCAGGAACTTATGTGAACATCTTAATCATGCCAAAGAGGAGATTAGGAGGACTATAAATTAATTGATTCTAATATACGAATAGCTTGATAGATTTAATCTTTGGAAGATTCGATAAAAGCGCGTGCATTCATACAAAAGATGATTCTTTTGAAAACTTCTTAAATATCGTAAATAAACTTTAAAAACATTATTGTATTTCAAAAATTTTATAAATACATTTTTACTGTAGGCATTTCTATTTAATTTTCTAGATTGTTATAATATTTTCTGAAATTTCATATCCGAAGCTAAAATATTTTAATTGGTGCAAAAATAACTTAAGTTAATTATACCCTGTCCTAACATCATTGTTTATATAAACTTGATATCACAACAATATTAATTACCTTTATCAATCAATTTAGGCATCTTATATTTAAATTGTTTCATAATAAAATGATTTTTTACTTTATGCATAGGAATTTCTTTATTTATCAAAAATGGCTGCCATTGATTTTTATCTTTTATTTTGAAAAAATTGTAATTTTTTTTAAAAATTCATCAGTAGTTCTACACAATCTTCATTATTATTTTTCGTTGAAAATATATTTATTTTTTAAATTTTAATAATTTGAAATTCCTGAGTAAACAATCAAATAAATAAAGCTATTGACTTTACCTCGACCAAATGCAATCAGAACATCGACATCATCCACAGGTGAACGAATATCTTCTTGGAAGACAATCGGGATGACTTCACCCCACATGCGGAATGCCAGAGCTAGAGCTGCTCTTTGAGTATTCACTGTCAACTGGTTGCTGTAAGCGGAACCGATCAGTCTCCAGGTGACCACTTCCTAAAAAATGTCAAATACAAGTCCATCGATCATTTAGTAAATGCCAGAGCCTAGAATATTTCGCATGGTAAAACGTGTCAACATTCCAGTGTTAACGCTAACACACATTTCATAATAAAAAGTATTCATGCATTTCAAAATATTCCAATAAATTAATTTTTACTGACACATTATAATGCGATTCTTGAAAATCTTAATTAATTTTGACAATGAAAATAATTTATGCTTGTCTAGGAGTGATAGCTGATGATTTAATATAAAAAAGAAAAACGATTAAGAAAAATTGATATAGGCTAATTTTTATTAAAATCATCTCAACATCCAATTCATAGATGCCATTTATGTAATGGATTGGAAAACTATTGAGGGCGTTTTATCTAATGTTTTTTATTTATTAAATATTAGGTTGGGGAAAAAGAAATCCATTATTTTTACGTGAACTTAATGTAATTTCTTTTAGATTCACTTTGTAAAAATGTTTAAAACAGCTTTCATGTAGATTTTTAGGTCTTGCGCGTTACGACTGCTGACATGCGGTTAACTTCGATCATTTTTGATATTTTATAGACATTTTCGACGATGCTATATCCACATGCGAGATGCATCTCTAACATCAAAAATACCCGAAAGGAATCGACGAAACAAAAATTGTTCGTAACTGGTTGTTACAGTCTTATGTAGGACGATAAACAGCTTTCACAATTTTAGCCACCCGGC
This sequence comes from Latrodectus geometricus, assembly GCA_026290005.1. Classification (NCBI taxonomy): domain Eukaryota; kingdom Metazoa; phylum Arthropoda; class Arachnida; order Araneae; family Theridiidae; genus Latrodectus; species Latrodectus geometricus. Next base: position 18,937 of record JAPDSC010092053.1, on the reverse strand, counting down.
TATCTTTTTCACCGTTACAAGAGAAAAACGAAAATGTATCGAATTTTCTGTTTGTTGTCTTCCATTTTTAAAACCTTGTACTCGTAACTGAATTAATCAAACAGAAAACCGCAAGAGGATATTTTAGTGTCAAATGTCACCTTTCCAACGAGCATAAATCTGAAATTGTTTGATAGATACCTCACGAGATATCGATCACTACAGACTTCTAGCGAAAAAAATAATGGATTACTTTTTCCCTAACCTAATATATGAAGTGCAGTTAAGTTCAGAGAGAGTTTTCGATGGAGAAAACATTAATTTGAATATTAATGTCACTGTAAGGACTTTCCATCAAACTGGGTGATATTTTAAAAGCAAAAAGAACAAGACATCCTAATACTTCGTTATCGTAGTTTTAATTAAAATCTTCGAAACTTCGTTAAAGCACAATTTTCTACGCGCAATTTTTTAAAAGTTAAGGGGACTTCAGAATGAACTTCTTGACGACATGCAGGAATTTTTTTTTGTTTCGCATTTTCAAAATAAAAAAGAATTTCCGTGCTTTAGTAAGAGTAGTTAATGCAGCTTGTAGTTAAATTAATAAATTGAGGAAAAAAAGCTCAGGTTATGTTATTTTTCACTAAAAATTTTAAGGAAAATACAATTTCAATAATAGTTTTCAGAATAACCTTTAAATAAATATTCTCTCAGTAATTTGAAAAATAATTTTTTAAAAAGATTTTATGTGTTACAGTAAGCTCTTGTGAAACAGTCATCCAGTGTATTTGTCTCTTTGTTTTTCTCTCTTGGAATTACTCAATCAATCAATCATCTGGTTGTTACAAATATCTTTTAACAACAAATAATAAGGATTTTTAAAGTAAGAAAATGTATGTGTGAATTTTTTTCAATTAAGTTAGAAATTTATAAAAAAAATCGTTCAACAAATTTATAAAAATTTGGAAATATCATATTTCTCCTAAAGTTGTTATTTCTTTGTTTTTGATAAACAACTAAAATGAATGACTAAAATTCTAAAAATCAGATATTAATTCTTATACAAGTCAATTCTTCCAAATATCAGATGCCTATAAATAATTTTATTTTCAACCAGACGTCTAACACATACTTTATAACTATATATGTAACTCTTATACCTCAGAACGCAAAAATTATGATTACTATACAAACATTGAAAAATGAAAGGCGCTCTGAATTTCACATAAGTAGTCACTTGAGAAAACTGATAATCTTAATGATTTTTACAAATACGTTTTCATGGTTTTAAACTAACATTTATTTAAGGTATTAATATCCAGCAACATAAAATTCCTAAAAAAAAGTTGTATTTAGATACAAAGCACTCGAATTCTTGTAGGTTGCAAATTTAATAATCTTTAAATCTACAAAATTGAGTAAAGAATACTTTCTGGATGCAGAGACAGAAACATTAAATTTCGCAACATTAAACTAAGTTTCATATGAATAATTATTGGTGTCTAGAAAGTACTCCCACACTTTATTTTGTGAATAAAATACACAATTTAAAATACCTGGACATTTTTAAAATATTAAGTATTTTTAATAACATTGATATTTATTAATTCAAATTAGGCACCTTGAAATCTATTTCCAAACTAGCATGTAGCATATATGATAACAGAATCAATGATTCTATCTTATTCAACTAAAACAGTTTTCCAAAATGAGACCAAGTGTTTTTTGGCATGCCTTTCCCCTTATATACTCAAAACGCCAATGAGTTTTATTGAAGTTTGTTATGAACTACCGTTTTTTTATGCTATGCTCATATATAGTTTAAGAAAAATCCTTTTCCTTCTAAATTTCTTACAAGGGCATAAATTTGGCGTATAAGAGAGATAAAATCTGCATTTTCATTTTTCGATACAACCCACTTTTACCATCTGAATTATGAAATTTTTTTATCCGTAATGTAGTTTATATTCTTGACATCAGAAATTTTATTAACTGAATTCATGAAGATTTTATAAAAATTAAATAATTCTTCTCAATTCCTTGCCATTCCCATGAAGTAACAATTTTCATTAACACAGTTTTTCTATTAAGATGATGAACACGAATAAAAATGTTTCAAAATTTCAATGTTTGTATTTGAAAATTTCTGAAAATACTGAAACAGTTAAAACTGAGAACAATAAGCAATCTCTAGAGCTAAGCAACTGTAAGGCAAAAAAGCTGAGATATTTGTAACAGTAAATCGTATATAACACTTGACTAATCATACAAATTAAACATTCATATTCACTAGTTACAACGAAAGTTAGAAAAGTGATGACAAACTGGTAGAAAAGTAATAGCAAACTTTCGACAAAAATAATAATTATAATTTAGGGGTATAAAAAATGAAAATTTTTTACTGAAACACAAGATACCCGCAATTTCTTTTATTGTTTATATTCAACTTTACTTTTATTATGTTAAAATTATGCCTCCTTATTTCAATGCAATTTTGCCTCAAGGTTTCAAATTTTTCAATTCGGATTTTATAAAATATTGGATTAATCTGGAACGTGAAGCAAGATAAACAGTAAAACTATTGTATTTACCTTTTGCAATCACAAATTAATCACTAAAACAAATAACAAAAGGTCTACGAATGATATAAAACTTCTTTAAATCTAATTTTGTCAAAATGCGCTTTTAAACATGTGTTTCCCCTTTAAATTTGTGCACCACTTTTTAAACAAATGCGCTTTTAAACATATGTTTGATTTTAAGGATGGTCACTTTTAATGTTACGAAGTAAAATTATTTTTAGCTACCATACTAAAAACATATATTGTTTTATACGCAATTTTCTCTTTCATAGGCAGAAAAACATTGAAACAAATAATTTGACTCATTTTAAGAAAACACAGAAGATTATAGAAAAAATAAAAATTTGAATTGTATAAATTTGTTTTTCAATTTGTGTAAAATATATAAAAATAATGTTAATATTAGGTTTGGGAGAAAGTAATCCATTATTTTTTCGGTAGACTCTGTAGTGATCGATATCTCGTCAGGTATATATCCAACAATTTCAGATTTATGCTCGTTGGAAAGGTGACATTTGACACTAAAATATCCTCTTGCGGTTTTCTGTTTGATTAATTCAGTTACGAGTACAAGGTTTTAAAAATGGAAGACATCAAACAGAAAATTCGATACATTTTCGTTTTTCTCTAGTAACGGCGAAAAAGATAGCCGGGTGGCTAAAATTGTGAAAGGTGTTTATCGTCCTATATAAGACTGTAACAACCAGTTACGTACAATTTTTGTTTCGTCGATTCCGTTCGGGTATTTTTGATGTTAGAGATGCACTTCGCATGTGGATACAGCATCGTCGAAAAGGTCTATAAAATATCAAAAATGATCGAGGTTAACCACATGTTTGCAGTCGTAACGTGCAAGACCTAAAAATCTACATGAAAGCTGTTTTAAACCTTTTTACAAAGCGAATCCAAAAGAAGTTACATAAAGTTCACGCGTAAAAATAATGGATTTCTTTTTTCCCAAACTTAGTTTTGATTTTATTATAGCTATTTGTTTAAATACTTGAATACTTAATGTTTAAATGTTATCAGAGTTTCCGAAATATCGTGAATATAAAATACTTAGCTATAAATTACGATTTTTTTCGAATTATGAAATACTTTTTTGATTTCAATCGAAACAAGAGAATCTCGGTAAAATTTGAAACAGTACATCCATGAAATAAAATCTGATTTGTTATTTGTTTATTTAAAAATAAAAGTTACGATCTTTTATCCTTATCAAAATGAAATAAGAGTTGAAATTCACAATAGAAAATATCAAAAACGTATTTTTAATGTTCAAAATATTCCAACTTACGCTCGTAAACGATTGTCCTTCTACGCCAGTAGCCAATGACCGTTTTTTCCTTCGTTTATTCATTTCCACGTGTTGAGCCTCTAGCCTTTTGTCTAATTCTCCACTTTCCAATTCCTTGAGATATTTTTCTAACCAACGTTTCCTTCTAGTAATGGAAGTACCATGTGGTAGTGGTTCACCAACTAATGCCTTATTTCTTTCCATTACGAATTCGTGAATGGGAAGAACATATTGGTTGATTCCCGGCGGCAAATCATTTTGATCTCCATTATTTGATTCTGTGGATGAAGAATATTTTTCTACATTTAAGTTATGAGAGTCTACCCTGTTAAGTATATTATAGGAATCTGAAGATATATCATTTCTATCCAATATATTTTCCAAAATCCATGATCCATCTGGGTTCAATGCTTGGAGATCTTGGCTTGCAAAGTTTGGTTGAAATATATCATTATCTGTTAATTGTTGTGAATTGATTTCTCTTCTATGCCTGGCTAGTTGCTGATAACCGTGGGTCTTTTTCCAATCTTTAAGCAAAATAAAAACATAAATTACCTCAAAAAGTGTAACTTGAAACATTTTAATTAATTTATGTTAAACATTTTATAATTAAAAAAATCATATGATAAAATAAACGAAAAAAATACAAATAAAAAATGATATAAAAGGTTAAAATAAGACAAGTATGAAAGATATAGCATTAGATTCTTTACAAAATTTAGCAACCATTTTGAAGACATCTTTATCCAAGCGTATTTTAGAAAATTACTTTGTAGTATCGATAAAATACTTCTTTCTCACTGAAAGCAGTAATTATTTTTTATGTTTAAATGAAAATTTTAAAAATTTAATTTAATAAAATTCACATTTTGAGAATTTATCTTAAATTGTAAAGTAAGTACAAGTACAAAATTAGAAACTTCTAATTTACAAAAATAATTTCTAATAATAGTGAAATGTTATTTCATGTATTGAAATTAATAATTTGCTTTTTCATTTATGAATCAATATATGAAAAGTGGGTGTAAACAAATTTTTTCTAGGAACGGAATCTTATTGTTAATATAAAAGTGAAAGAGAATGGATTGGAATTGAATACGGTGCATATATTAAGTATACTTAATGAAATTTAAATAAATTTTCAGTTAATAACCGTTTTAAACTTATTAATCTGAAATTTATGGGCAGAAAAGGTAAATTGAGGAAACGAAACACATGGGTTCAAATATTTTAATGCATGAAAAAAAGAATTGCTAGTAGAAAAAAGTTTTCAATATGAAATGTTTGCAGAACATCTCGAGGTTTCAGCTGTGAAATCAATTTGAAATTTGTGTGAAATTATAAATAATTTGAAATTTGAAAAAAGTGAGAAACTAGTGTGCATTATTAGCAGAGCAGTGATAAGGAACAAAAAAGAGGTGTTTTCAGTGATTCCTGAATTTGCTGTTCAACAAAACATTTTTGGCATATATAATGCCTACTAAAGTCCTAAGTAAAATACTTGAGAGATTTAAAAAATGGGAAAAGTTGAGATTTTAATCTGTAAAAAGTAGGAAAATTTTCTAAACATCTAATTCTAATTCTTAGATACCAGCAATCAACATGCATGTTTCGAGAGAAAATGTTAATTATAGCACAGTCATAATTGCAGCAAAAGTACTCCAGAACGCACAGCATTTTTTCTATGAAAGATATATCATGTATACATATTTGATACTGATAAGCCTCAACAACCCACATTCGGAATTCATTTTCTTTTAGAATAAATACTGATCTGCCAGGATAGAAAAATATCTTACGGGTTGAAAAGACTAATATCTATTTGAACGAGACAGACAATACTTAAAATAGTCTACCAAGGAAAATATGCGGATGCTTGAAGAAATTCCCGACATTTTAAAAATTTAATTGTTTATTATAGATTTGAAATGATATTTACTTGTCCATTTTTCTTTTAAGAAATAGTTATGGTCATGTTTTTTTTTTTATCAAGTTTATTATACAGGAATCATAATACGTTGAAAATTTTAATTCTGTAGTAATTAGAACAAAGCAAATGTTTATGAGGAATGTTTTCATGAGAGATATTATGGCCTCACGTAATATACAACGCTTAATGAAAACGTGCGTTATTGTAGTATACTTTAAGTAAATTATGATTATTATTTTCATTTTGGTTCTAATTACTTATGATTTATATCTATATGATCACTTTTAGGAATGTTATTTATTGCCTGTGTATTACGACACAAGTGGTTTTAAATAATTGCAATTCACAATGCAAAATTCCTTTGCATCCAAAATATTACATCATTTAAATACAATATGCTTTTTGAAACTTCCCATCACTTTAAACCATTACAAGTGGTGGATGATAAATATATTTTTAATTACATATACATAAATAAGATTGACAATTGATATGAAACTAATGCTATTGACCATAATATGCACTAATTTTTAAGAACTGAACTACTTTTCAGGTTTAGTTCAGGTATAATTTAATTAATGTTCTTAAATTTATTAAATGATGTTCTATCATATGACTGTCGAAATTGGGAAGGGATGTTCAAATTGTTTCCTAACTATAAATTTCTTTTAAAACGCTTAATATATCATTTTTATCTAAAAAGAAGTTTTAGAAACATGAGAGGAAAAAATACTGGAATCATAATGCATTTAAAAAAATTTATGAAGAAATAGTTAACTGGGTTTTATATTTTTTTAAGACTTTAAAGAAATAGTAAAGAAAATATTTCTCTCGAGTGCATTCCGCACAATCCTTTTAATTTAAGCATGCAATTTATAGAAAACATTTACCACTAGTGACCATTTAAAACTAAATTAGTTGTATATTTCACCTACGCCTCTTTCTTAAATTAATCATGGGCTTGTAGCGTGATGCCCTGCTCTCGTCATCTGGATTTCCACACCTCGACTCGCTCATCATTTTTAGGGTGGCCTGGTCTAACTTGCCGGTTACAGGCATATTGTAGGTGTTCTGATATCGACGAATAGCATGCTTGATTTCTTCGTTGGAACATTTTCGTCCTCCTGACTTTCTGTGCCTCGAAGAAGAGCCCTTCCTTCTCGATGATCCACATCGCAGATAACCGTACCTTTTCAGTATTTCCTAAGAAAGAGAAACAACATCAACAACAAAATTTTAAATTTGAAACGACTTTAAATGTTTTTTAAACCAACCAAAATCATACATGAGCATTAATTATATTTTATAAAAAGATTATATGAAAATTATAAGGAAAGATTTCTTAAAATATTTTAAAAATAAACATGTGGTACATATTTAATGCCCATTTTATCGATGGTATTTTAAAAATAAATTTTATTTTATGAAATATTTCTCTCTCTATCTCTCTTGTTACATTATCTAATAAGAATTTAAAGCACTTTACGAAATTTAAATGGTATATGTAATTACATAAAAAGAGAAAAGGATGTTTTTAAAGAAATAGGTTATTCGTTTGAATGATCATTTATAGGTTTAAACATACTGTATGTATTTTATATTGTTATTTATTTTAAATATATGACGAAAAATTTAGCGAATCTTTTCTATCTTTATTTTATTAACTATTCCTTGTAACTATATTAGAACAATTAAAGTTCAGTTTGATTTTTTCCATGTTGCTTTCATTTTTACAGAGTACAAATGCAAAGATCATCGATTTATTTGGCATAGAAATATGATGCGCAATTACTATCATTATTATTGACCAAAGCATAATTTTGATGTATAGAAAACATTTCCATATTTTTTTAAATTGATCATATATTATAAATAAAATCTAAAATATAAATGTTTTACTTAAAGATTTTTTTTTCTAATAAGTAAGTAATTGGAAAGCTTATTTTATCACACAACACAATTTCATGAAACTAATGACATAAAAGTTGTTTTCTTTTATAACAGGTAGGCTCCAAGAGAAGTTTAAATTTTGATGGTATTTCTTAATCAGTACAATTCATAAGCAAAACAATTCATTTATCAGTGCAAACTCTGAAGAATACAGTCATTAAAAGCTGAAAATAATAAAACATGCATGTTTAGTTCAAAAATGTATCTCTTTTCGACGTACATAGAAGACAAACAAGTCATGCCATCAATATGTAAAAACATAGGACATCAATTTCAGTTCAAATCCTAGAAATCATCGCGAAATATTTTATACTTAAAATATTATCTTATATTTTAATGTCTTCTTCATAGCACAAATATTTCATAAGATGTTTCCCTTACAGTAATATTAAACAAATGAAAATTTAAATTTAATGAAAATGTGATTAAAATTTTTTTTTGCTTCACTTAAAGTTTTACTTTTTTAAAAAAATTTGGAAATATATAAATTTGAAAGTGCTATTTTAAATGTGCTTAAATTTAAGCAATAATGTAACAAACTAAAATTCATAAAATTACTTAAGCATTTATTACAACTGATATTTCAATTATCTTAAATATCAGCAAATAAAATACTTTTAAAATAGCTTATATTGCTCAGCAGATAAAAATTTAATAAACAAATCAAGAATTTTATTAAAAGTAACCTTATCAAAAAAAGTAAAAAAAATATATTGTTTGCATTTTGCACATTTATAAGAAACTCTAAAACTGGGGCAAAAATCCAAATAAAGTTATGATATATCTTGAAATAGTACTAAAAAAAATCACAAATTTGTGATTTTAAGACACATGGTAATTACAGAAAAATATTTAAATAATATAAAAAGCTAAAAACGGGAAACTTTTACAACCCATTTAAAATAATAATAATAATAAAAAAGCTTAATATTAATGGCAATTGTAACTAGAAATGAAATAAATAATAGCGAAACACAAGAAAATCTACAATAACAATTATTTCAAAATTAGATTAGAAGAGAATCCAACATCACTTATTGCAAAATTTAAATTTAATGAAATAAAATATACACGGAAAGAGCTACAGATTACATAAATTAAAAATATAGTTTAGAAAAATGCATAAATTACAGTATTTTATGCCAATGTGTGTAAGAGTACATTGTTTAAAAACACTCTTGTCTTCGTCATAATAAATAAGGGAAACTGAGGGAGCATTATATAGTACTATTATTCCAATAAATCCTGAAAACTCTTTCTCTGCTAAACAAAAAATAAAATTAATAATGTCTATGTATTTCCAAACAAAAAGAGCTACTGAAAGAGAAACCAGAAAAAAATATTATGATAATGAAGAGCTTACCAATAATTAATATCTAATGACAAGAATAAATAAATAAATAAATAAAATAAAGATATCTCAAATAATAACATGGATAACTTTTACCAAGAATTATAAGTAGGCTCTCCATGTCATTATTTATGGAAAGAAAATATTTCCTATTTCTGAAATAAATTAAAGCCATAAAGATATTGAATATTCATTAAGTTTAAACTTAATAAATTTTAAAATTCAGTTGCAATAATTCACATAAGCCGTTTTATGAACATTGCTTGAGTGAGAGAAAAAGATAATCTGAAATATTTTAAGATTTTAATATAATTATAAGATTATAAGATTTTTCATCTTTGTTTTGAGAATAGGCTATCTAGTAACGTCGTTTATAATATTAATTCTCTAGCAATAAAATTTTTCTCAGCAATTAATGAACAGTTAATTTTGCTGTGAAAATACAACTTCCATCTCAGTCAAGTATACTAAGAAAATGTATCAAAATGAAAAAAATTAAAAATTAATTAATCTAATTATAACAAAGATATTTATACCCATTATTATCATAAATAATAATATTCTAAATACCTTTAACGCGTATTTTTATATTTTACAATTGACAATAAAAAGGATAAATAAGTAGGATGTATCCTAGTGGCATATGAGATTTAAGTACATAATACAGACCTTTAAATAACATGGTCATAATAATTGCATTTTAAGCTCAGACAATATCAATATTTTACAAGTGACAAACCGTTGGAACAGGAAAAATGTCATTCGGAATTTTTCTATTACATCTAGTAAAAATTTTGGTTTGACATCTGTAACATAAATATTGAGTTTATAAATACATCATTTCTAGTTATGACAAACACGTATGAAATTACAACAATTTAGTCAGAAATTCAAGGAACTATTTACACTGCTAGCAATAAAAAATGCGACATCCAAAGAACAAGAACTATAAATACGCGGCTTATTTCAGAAATTATATATTGTAACTATTAATTCAAAAAAAGATAAATCTTTTATTATGTGATAAAATCAGCAACGAATACAGTCCACGTGTTTAGTAATAACCACGTGACTAGTAATAGATTGAAGGAGAATTAAGATGTCTTCCTAAGCATACTATTGTTTTTCCCATCCTATGCTGCCTAAACATATCACAGATATTAATTAGTTTTGCTAATAAGTGGTGAGTTCGGATGTAGTCAATCTTTAGTGAGTGACACGATGTGTTTAACAGTGATATATCTGAAGAATAGACAGGATAGAAATGCAATGCAATTTGTATGCTAAAACTATTTTAAAAATTATATGAAGTATTAGACCCATATTGTTTGGTTGAAATATATGCGCAATCAAGACCTGAAGAGCAGCGATTAAGATCTTAGAGATGTATCATTGGATTATTAATATCCTAGTATCGCGTTCTAAGATCAATAGAAAAGATTATAGTACCATTATACCGGTTGCAAATATTAATATGAATATGCATAATACAGTAGTTTAATAATATATCTCTGAGGTGTGTTACAATTCTAATACAGTTTTAGCGTAATGCTGCATATCAAATCATAATTATAAATATTAAAATTTCAATCGCTCAGATGGGCTCTTCCGTTGTCAATATATTATTGCAGAAGCTTATGATTTAAAGTGATAAATCATCAAAAGAATGAATATCTTTTAGAGCATGTTACATTACAATAATTAATGTCAAAAGGTTTGCGAGCACATCCATTGTTTAGTTTATATTCGTTGTGATATGGCTGCGAAAATAGCAGAGCGCTCTATAAATGCCATGCACATTACAATATATCTTTCTTCATCCATCATTTAGTGTTGTACCTAAGAGTTATTATCGTGCACTAGCTTTTTCCTCTTAAATCCAATGCTTCCATGTTCTCAAGTTTTTTACTTCGTTTTTTCTAACAGGATAACAATCACTCAAATGGAAAAGCCTCATGAGGAATAATTCTTCCTTGGCATACGATTAATTGATTGATTGATATTTTTAATTTTTTTTACAAGACATGCACAATGTTGCATAAGCAAAAATTTGGAAGAGAAAATAATTCAAAACGCCAGTGGTTTCTTTTTAATTTATTTATACAATTTTTAAGTATTATTTCAGTCATCCATCATTTGCGGTTTCGTTGAAAATTGTAATCATTTGCATTTTCTAACACGATATGCATTCAAATTTTATTTCTTAAATTAAAAGGATTTGGGACATTCCATCTTAATTTTGAATTTACTATGGAGAACAATGTAGATCTAAATAGTAATAACTTAAATTACTAAAGGCATCCTTCTATTTTGAAAGTCCAAATGAAAAACGACTTTCTTGACGAATAAAATACATTTTAAATATCGTAAAAGATTAGAAAAATTATTTTTTGTCATCTTTCCAAAAATTTTATTTACATGACTCATTACTTATTTCACCATTATTTTTTCATTAATTTTAACAAGGAAATATGCATACATCTGAGCATTTTCTAAAATAGAAAATTCGTTATTACAGAATTCTGAGAAATGCTACTAATACAAATATTTACGTTGCTTGAACAAATGTTAGAATAAAACATTTAATGTTTTTATAAACTACATGCTTAACTACATAAAAAAACTGAAGCTCTTTTAAAAGATACATATATCATTAAAAAGATCTTGAGGCTTAATTTAAAATCCATTATTAGATTTGGGAAATAAAAAATGAATTTGTAAAAACCGAAACTTGTGTAAAATACCGAAGAATTACCTACAACACTTTAGTTGCTTTTTAGACTTCAGTAAACATTTTCATACGCATTAGAAATCTCCAAAGAATTTTTCTCTGTCTGAAGTAAATTTTCAATTCCTTTATGCAACAAATTTTCCTTTATAAAATTACGTATCAGAATAATAAAGAGAGAAGATATAATTACCTTGAGAACCAAATTATTCAACATCTAGACTTAAATCCATTCGAAAGTACGCAATAAGTTTTCTGAAGACAGTAACAGCATTTCCGACGTTTCCAAAAAATTTATTTCAATTTAATTAGCTAGTCAGCAAATCATAACTGGTTTCATGCAGTCAGCATAAACAGATATTCAGCATCATAAATTAAAGTTTATAGTTGGATATTGTTCAAACGAGAAGAGAATTTTACTATCCCATAGAATATTGCATATTTTGTTTTTGTATGATTATTTTTCAGTGTATTATTATATTTCAAGGTTTTCCTCAAAATTTCAATTTTATAGGATATTTTTCAATAGTATGATGTCCATTTTATTGATCCTATATAAGATAAAGTGCTAAATTAATTTTATTTTATCTTTTTAATACGTCAAATTAAGAAAAAAATATTTTCACATGAATGGTGAAACTAGATTTAGTGTATCCGAAGAGCTTTCATCACAGCTATAAATTACTATTTCAACAATGCTTGTGTAAGAACGCACTGTAGACCAGTCGTAGGAGTTTCTTTGGAATGGAATGCTTTGGATTAGATCTTTGCCACGATTGTTCAATGGAAGTTCATATTGAACTTTCTGCATAACACTTGTTGTCTCTGAAGGACTATAAACAATGAATTGTTCAAATACAGAAGAAACGTTTTGTCTGTTAGGGTACCAGCAGAGCAGTGGCAAAAGTTTAATGTAATCCACCTTCTAGTAAAGTTATTTTTTGCATAAAGTTGCGTTCTGTACAGTTTTTATAAAAACAAATCTGCAAAATTACGATCTGGAATATTCATATATATTCACACTCTCAAGATTATAATGATATTAATAATTATAATAAACCGACGGTGGGTGATAACGAAAAAGTGACTACCAACCTGAAAAGTTTCATTCGGATCAGATTGTTTCTTTAAGGCTTGATGTACAACTACTTGAATGCTTCCAAATTTATCATAAATTGGTAAATTATCCTAGAATGTTTCAGTTAAAAAAGCTACAGGGATAAGTTTTGATGAGAATGAAAAGCCGTTTTGAGCAATAAACCTAAAGTTAAGTAAGCTCTTAAAATAATTAAAAGTTCAGAGAATATATACGTAAAATCTGTCGATTCCGAATGGAAAATAATCATATAGAATTCATATTGGATATTTACTTATTTAGGCATTCTAAAATTACATTTAACTGATCATATATTTGAAACAAAAGGAAAATTATATAAAAAAAAAACTATTGAACATAGGTTAAATCACAGTTTAGACCCATAAAAAAGCATGTGACGCCATTCCGATGACGAAAGCAATCAAAGTGATGTCTTTTCAGGTATCCAATGCCTCCAATAAATATTAAAGGAGAGCGTTAAAGAAGGGGAGTCTCATTAACTAGAATGTTTGCTTTCCATGCTTTGATAAATTAAATTCCTTTGCAATAGGCTGTAAAAAAACGCTATAAGTCCGCTCGCTTTCTCAGCTGGCAGGCGAGGATGGGACGGAGAGTTATACAGCTCCTTGATGAGAAGGTCTCAAACAGATCTTCCCTTCTGGGTGATCGAGTTGATTGAGACGTGATACGGTATGACCTCCTGAGCCGCGATAGCATTTCGCTTAAGTAGTCCTTCTGGGGGAAACGTTCAAAAATTGCACAACTGCTTTAATATCCCTAATTTTAATAAAGAAATCTGATATTTCTAGGATTCTGCAGACATTTTTTTGTAACTAAACTCTGATTATATCAATGAATTTTATAAATTTAGCAATTAAATAAATAAATTAACAAGAAATAAATTCCATTTGATAAATTAGTTATCATTGTTAAATATTATATTCTAATTCGACATCTAATGATTGTTCAAAGTATTAAAATATAAAGAACTTTTTTTTAAAAGAAAATTCCATATAATAGTCACTAAAGGAAAATTTATTTTTAAATTAGCCATTTTTCAACAATTATTAATTTTTGGGACTATTATATTTATAATTATACAGATTAGAGCAATAAAAAGTAATAAATAATCTTTGAAGTATGAAACACAAATTGCACAAAGCATTCTTAGACATTGAAAAATACTGATTAATGCTAAATAAAGTATACATAACTATCAGAAAATAAATATACTAACAAATACTCCTTTTTATTATGATATTTTCTTATTTAGAAAATATCAATAACGAAAATAAAGTAAAAGAAAGAAAGCTGTAAGTTCATCTGATAAATCTAAAATGCATGTTAGTAAAATATTAAGAATATTTTGATTTTAAATAAAAAAATGCAGTGTTTTTATTAAGAGTATAATGACACTCTGTAATACAAAATAAATATTTAATATAAAAATATTTAAATTATCCTTGCCGATTAAAATTAACTATAAAGTGGATGTTATGATTTATTTATTGCTTGCATAAACAATAAAATATTAATATTTAATGTGCTTTACATGCTACATGAAATAAATTTATCTTTACTTAATGATTAATAAGTATTTATTTTCTAATATCGGTATCAAGAGAGACAAATCTCCAATAATACATTAAATAACCAATCCCAATAAGATATTGGCCAAAATTTTCTTTCGAACTGCTCACTGAAGAGTTAATCCCACTGACAAATTTACTTGTTTTTGATGAATGGACAAAACTGTATATTCAACATAATTGGTGAAAACGATTATTTGTTTAACTCACAGACCAATTATAAGTAAAATAAAGTGACGTACACATGATCTCAACTGTGACGAAAGAAACAACCACTTTATGGTTAATAAATATTATTAATAAACTTGAAAAATAACTTGAAAAATAATTTTATAAAGTTATTAAATTTCACTCATAAACATAAAAGAAATTAATCTAAAAAAAATATATAAATTTGCTCATGATACTTATTAAATTATGATCAAGATAGCTACCAATATTTATAATCATTGAAATTTTTATGCGTGCAACTTTTAATTTGGATCTGTTCCCTTAAGAGTATTCCCAACATTTTTCAACAGCTCTCTTCTTCGCTTAAAGCTTCTGCCTTGACACTTGAAATCGCGCAGTAGTCTACAGTGATCTCAAGCTCTTAACTACTTCCGACTCTCTGAACATTTCTCTCACCCTCGCATTCAAAAGAGTAAAAAATATCAGATATTATGGCAAGTGATAGGCCATGGCAGAAACATGTGTCGAGGCATGCTACAGCATCTCCGCACGTATGATGTATCTATCTTCCGCTCGCAGAAGAGTGATGAATTATTTTTGGCGAGAAGAAGCAATTTTTCACCATCTTTCTGAGTAATTTTCTGGAACCTGATACGAGCATGGAATATACACACTTCTACTGATAGTTTAAGATCAAATCTGAATTTTTTTTTAATTGAGGGTTTTTTTTTTAACGGATGGTTGATGAATATCAAAAAGTATATCAATGAAATAAATAAAAATTAGGGTTAAGTAAATACAGAATTTTTAAGGAATTATAAATATAATAATAAATAAAATATTTTTGGTAATAATGTGTAATAGTTATATAAGTAATATTTTTAAAAAAAAATACGAAAATTTAAATAACACTTAAATCTCGAAAAAAAACGCTTAAATAAAAAATAACGCTTAAATCTCGAAAGTTTAAAAAACGCTTAAAATTATTGAAAATTAAATTTAATATGGAAAATATTTGTAAGTATTAACACAAAAGAAAAAGTAAACTATTACATTCCAAATAGTAAAATGATATCAAAATTAATCTTGTGCCATAAATTTCCTTTTTAAATAAGTTTATTGATAATTAAATATTTTTAAAGCTTAAAAATATGTTAGAAAAAATATTATAAGACCTTATTTAGAAATAATATTATATATCACTTGCTGATTATAAAAAAACTACATTTTAATTTTCTCTATGTCTGTCATACTTTTAATTATCATTAGAGATTCTTAGCATATATGATACAAAAAGCACATTTTAATTTATATATATATATATATATATATATATATATATATATATATCATATTTCGAAATAAAAGCAATAAAAGCTAGAGATTCATTTCATCCATTTTGTTGGATAAAGAAGATAGAGATAAAAGCTTATTTAAGTCAACTTTTTTATTGTTTTGTGATGAAACACAATTTGGAAACCCAAATACATATAAAAGCAACTTAAGAAAAGGGAAAAAAATATGATAAAATTAACTGAAGATTTGTTTTTGATAGTTAAGATATAAATATTTTATTTAATAAACACTAGGTGCAATTTTTAATATGATCTGCATTTATTTGAAACATAACTTAAATAAATACAAATCTTGTGAAATTTTTAAATAATTACCTCCATTAGATATAATAAATTTGCCTTCAAACATGAATTTGAAGATGCGGAAATTTATTATATTCCACATCGAAAGTAATTTACAAACTTTCATTTGTTATATAATAAAAAACGCAGATTCATTTATTTTTGAAAAATGCTTATTCGTGATTATATAAACAAGTTTTTTAAATTCAGAGAATACTTATTAAAATGCCATAGCTTATTAACATTTGAAATTTTTGCGATTAATTATCTTTTCACTGCATAAATAATAAAATCATATGTAATTAAATGATGTAATAAAATGATTATTTATACATACTACCACAAAAAAGAACAAGTACTTTTTGTTCAGGTAAAAAAGGATATAAAATTAAATTCATGCTATAAATTTCTTTCTGAAATTAATTACTCATTGATATCTCATATTTTTGCAATTTATCATTAATGTTAATGTTTCTAAGCCATCTTTTTTTTATCTTTATTTATATAATAGATTCATGCATATAACTAAATACAAAAATCAGTTATCCGTTTTAAATTTCGATTCACACAAACACAATAGTACCTTTACCATAAATTAAATAAATATTCATTTATAACAGCATTTGTAACTTTAAAGATTCCTAAAGTTTTAAAATTATAATAAATATAGAATGTATACTTTATGCTTGTTCATTAAAGGTAATATTTTCTCTTACTAGTTGCTCTGATCTTTATCTTTTTATTGTTTCTAATAAACGTTTTTGAACTAATTATAAAAATACAAATTTCTCGGTAATTATTACATTAATATATTGCATTGAAAGTACTTCTAAGCAATTTGGGTTCAGCAAAGTCAAGCATAGTTTAGAAAATGAAAACAAAGAAATGCTACTTACTTCAATATTTGAAACTAGAAAATTCATATATAAATGATATTAATCATAAACTCGAATTCGAGTGTTTTCGTTATATTTCTTTTCGAAGCTTTCCAACGTTGTTTATCCATTAAAAGAATGAATTATATTTTATGATATTTGTTGGAACAAACGCCCGTGTAATATAAAATAGGGAACATCTACTAACTACAATTGCATGGTTGACAGAAAAATAGTCTAAAAATAGCAAGCATTGAAGATTTTTTTATATACAGGAAATATTTTTAAAAGTGTAAAAATATTATGTTTATTTAAAAAAATTATATTTCCTAGTTAAAAATAAATTATCAGAATAGTTTTTCAATAATGAAGAATATAAATATTAATATATCTATTTCATACTTAAAAATTTATGCCTATATGCAGATATAAGAAGGTAGAAATAAGCTACACACAGAGGGAAAAAAATAGCAATTAAAGATAATAATAAAAGCAACAGTTAAATAATAAAAGATAAAAAAACAACAATTAACGTTAACATAATTAATAATAGTCCTTTTTTGATAAAAAAAAACTTTATAAAATTATCTAATCTAAAGTGTGGGAAACCAACTGTAAATACAGTAATTTAATTCACTATCTTTTCAAGCAACTGTAAGTTAAAGAATTTATGAAACGTCTAACAAACAGAAAAAAAAATTATTTCATGAACACTTTTCAAAATAATTAAATTCAAGCATTATTAAAATTAACATTTAACTTTTTGTATTATTCACTCAAATATAAGTAAACAAAAAAAAATAATAATAAGTGTGTCAAATTATTTTGGATTGAGGTTAACTATTATTCATAAATAACTGATTTTTCTACACGTGAAACTGTTTATTTCATTTGAAATTTTTTATCATCATTAGGGAGGTCAGCATTCATTCGGATTATAAATGGTTCAAATGTTGTTGTCGTGTGCCAGCCAGGCTGACAATATAATATGGGATGCGCTGCTCCACTTTTCCAGCTGAACTATATTTGGTGTGGAGTCCGACTTCCTCAGTACACACATGCCATAGGTACCCGTTTATAGGGTAGGCAACCATTCGCACACAAAGAAAGGACAAAGACAAGAAAGAGAGAGAGAAAGTACATCCATGCCCGAGACAGGATTCGAACCCAGGTCCCACCTATCTGTAGTCAGGTACGCTAACCACTATACAGGTCGGGCAGCAAATGGTTCAAATAGCAGTTATTAAACATTTTAATTAAAATGTGATGGCGAACGAATATTTGGGCGTTTATTTCCCGTTACAATTTTTGGAATAGAGTTTGAATAAAGGAAGTAAAAAATAATGCAATTTATATATATATGAGTATGTGGCCAATAAATTATTTAAAAAATATAGATATGCAAAATTTCGGCTGGCTGCGTCTATACTTCGAGGTTCCTGGCTCCGAAGAACCCTCACCTTCCTCTGGAAGATGTTAGGAGCTGGTGAACTATAGCTGTTATGAACTGACATACGATTGGTTAAAAAATACTTAGGGTGTGGCAGTAGAATTTTAGAATTTAAGTAATAAAAACAATGAAGAATTAATTATTTGATTATGTTTAGTCTATTAAAATTAAAATTTTTTTACATAAGTTTAAATATGTAAAAACGTAAATAAATTATAATAAATAAATTATAAAAGTAAAATACTTTTATTATTTATCCTAAATAAATTATAAAAGTAAGATTTTATTAATTTATTTAGGAT
>JAPDSC010092050.1:4608-25988 GCA_026290005.1 Latrodectus geometricus | reverse complement strand
CTTACTTATCAGACCAGGTTTTATCATAAAATCTGCAAACTGATTGATTCCGGGAATACTAGTTAAAGTATTCATTAACGAGCCATAAAAGTCAGCTTTAAAGAAAATTATAAAGTTAGTGGTACTTATACTGTTAATAATATTTATGACTTGCAAATATTCAGTCTTAAAATATAAATTTCGTATAAGCAAATGCATCGAAAATTTGCGAATGTAATTTGTTATTGTTGTTACTCATTTCTGATGGTCTGACACTGTTAGACTAGGTTCATAAATCCGAAGATGAGTAAAATGTCAGAAACAAGGAGGGGATAAGAGTAAATTTCCTCCCAATGAAAGCACAAGCAATTTAAATTATGACTATCCGAAGCCTAATGTTGGTGGCATTTTGGGCAAAGATGATAGGAGTTTACACTCTGGGAATAAGTAAGACATCTTACTTGGCAACTGACAAGCAGTGATTTGCAAGTATTGGTCTTTCTGTCGCATGGAAGAACCAACGACTGTCCCGGATTAATAGCCCTATACCAAACTTGAGTGGCGGGCACAAGCCAATTCCTCCAGTTTATGTATTTTGTCAGAGAATAGAGTTCTAGGCAGGTAAGTTCATCAGATGTAGAACCCCTCAGGAGGTTAACTTTCTTTAAGTAAACATAGTGTCACAATCCCAAGGTACCGCAGTGATCTGTCCTCTTCTTTATTTTTTTCCCTTCTTTTTCCTTCTGCGTTTTCTTCCTTTTATCCTTCAATGTGGTTGCCTGTGATGAGAGCACCCCTTACCTCTCGTACACCGCAGCCTGCAATGAGTTATGATGCGGCTGCAGAAAGTGTCACCAGAAGTATTAGTACACAAACGGATTCTTTGTCACTCCCTGTTTAGAGATTACTCCAAACAACATCTGAAATGCCAAGATCATCATCTTCCATTATTCGAAGAGCTCCTTTGGCTAAATCAAGAGGCGTTAAAATCTCTGCAAAGGAGGGTCCTCGAAAGTCTTCCTTGTCCACCCGTAGAGCCATATCATCCCTGGAAACTGATGCTTCCTCTCTTCAACCCTCGGACAATAATTTGTCGCGTGAGGAAATGATCGAAGACTCGTCTTTCAGCTCCGGGGGAGGAGCTTTTCTATTTAAATAATAACTTCCTTTATTTCTTGAAACTGCCATGGTTTGCTCTCACATCTTGATGACATCAAATCTATTACATCAGATTACTACTCCGCATGTATTGCACTTCAGGAAGCTTTCCTGAAATGTACCAATTGCATTTCGATGCGTGAGTTCCAATGCTTTAGAAAAGACTGTGGAGACTATGGTACAGTGTCTGGAGGTGTTTGTATATTAACATCCAATAACTCCCCCAGCACTGTCCATCCATTAAACAGTACTCTACAAGATTTAGCTGTGAGAATTCACACAACATGTTTAATTACAGTCTGTAGTTTGTATTTGCGAACACATGATGTTATCCGAGTAGATGAACTTGGCGCACAAGTGGATCAGCTGCATATACAGTTTTTGTTAGTAGGTGACTTTTTTGGCACTAATTCTTTGTGGGGAAATGATGATACTAGTTCTCTTGGTTGTCAGATCGAGCTATTTATTCTGAAAATTATCTCTGATTAATACGGAACAAAAGACACATTTCCACACACCCACAAGAACATTTTATTCTCTCAATCTCACTATTTGTTCCCCATCACTTCTGCCATTGTTAAATTTAACAGTAAGGAATGATCTGCATGACAACAATCATTTCCCACTCTTCATCTCCCAGACTGTAGGTAATAGAGTGCCACCACACCGTCGGGCAAATTGGACGTTATTTACATAATTGATAGTCATTGATGTCAAAATGGTTACGATCGAGGATATTAATAATGCCATACATAAAGTCACTGAAACAATTGTAAGTGCAACTGATACTGCAGCACCTAAAAGTACTGCTAGTACTCTACTCCAAAAAGGCGTTGCAAACCTTGGAAGAACAAGGAATGTCAACAAACTTATAAAAAAAAGGAAGTTATTGGGGTATTCCGGAAATACCCCACAAAGAAGAATCTAATTGCATTTAAGAGAGCAAAAACATTAGCTCGTACAGTTTGCCGTTGGAGTCAAAAAGAATCCTGGTCTCACTATGTTTCTTCAATAATATCTTCCATATACAGTAAGCAATTATAAAGAATAGTAAAAGCAGTCAATGACATTTATACGGAATTTTCTACTCCTGTTTTAAAAACCGGAGCTGTTATATACTCTTCTCCTAAGGATATAGCTAATGTCCTTGGTGGAACTTTCGCTAGTATCTCAAGCACCGACACTTACAAGCCTTTATTTTAAAGGACGAAGAGTTGAGCTGAGCGAAAGCCAATTCCTTTCAACCACAGGTAAGCTTTACATTACAACTGCGAATTTCGGATGTTGGAATTGAAGAAATCATTGTAGCAGGTCAATAATACTATTCCATGAACAAATAGAATCAGCTATTACATGCTTCAACATTTAAGTCCTGATTTCCTAACTAACTTATTGTTTTTGTTCAATAGGATCTGGACTGAAAATGAATTTCCATCACTTTGGAATGAAGCTATAGTGATTCTTATCCGGTCCAGATTCTTCAGAACTTTCACATTATAGGCCAATAGCTATGACGATTTGTCTTTGTAAGACTCTGGTACGTATGGTCAACGCCTATCTGTTGTATGTCGTAGATAAAAACAAATTATATATTAATCAGAGTGGATTTCGTAAGGAAGAGCCACTATTGATAATATTACATATTTAGAGGCCCAAATTCGCAACTCTTTTGTGCGAAGGAACTATCTGGTCTCCATTTTTTTTAACATCGAGAAGGAATACGACCGTACATGGCGATATGGAATTCTACGTTCGTTGTATGATTTTCACTTTAATTTTCACTTCCGATGTACCTACAAAACTTATTAAGTACGTATTGGAACATCTACATTCAATACTTTTATCCAATATGAAAGTGTACCTCAAGGTTCCATTTTACGAATTACACTTTTTAACTTATACATAAGTAGCATCCTTCAACACCTTTCAACTTCTATTAAAGGCACGATGTATGTGGACGACCTGCAAATATCTTGCCAAAGATCAAATGTGCGTTTAATTGAGAGACAACTACAAACATCTATTAATAAAATAGTTATATGGTAATCAGAGAATGGCTTTACTTTATCTCCTAGGAAAAGCAGCTGTGTCCATTTTTGCAAGAAGACCAGCATTCATAATGGTCCTGTTGTCCATCTGAACAACAGCTGTGGTCAATGAAATAAAATTTCTAGGTATGATATTTGAATGAAAATAAACTTTCTTCCGCATATATTACATTTGCGGAAGAGATAGGAGTAATCGCTTAATATTCTTAAGGTAATTTCAAATACATCTTGGGCTGCTGATCCCTTTGAATCCATCAATTTCTCATCTTATCTCGTATTGACTACGGACATGTTGTGTAAGGATCTGCTAGATCTTAATTTTACGCAAACTGAACATTGTGTATCACTCTGCTTTGAGAATATGCTCAGGCATATTCCGCACATTACTCGTCCAGAGTCTTTATGTGATCTGCCAACAATTCCATTAGATATCAGACGAATGCAGCTGTCTCTCAATTATTACGCTAAAATTATGTCTGACATTCAACATCCTACACGTTCCTTGGTTTCGACTCCTGCACTAAAGAGACTGTATGATGCTCGGCCTTATATATCCAACCTTTTCTCCCTCGTACTAAATCTCATCTTTTCTTGACAGACGGTGTTTATTTTATTAAAATGGGCTTATTCTTACATCCACCTTGGTATGATCCACAGATATTTATTCTTGATAATTTTAAGTTTCAAAAATTGTGCACACAACTCCGACGGTTTTTCAACAGCTCTGTCAGTATTCCTCTTATGCACCAGTATTCATGGATAGATCTAAAATTGCATTACATGTTGTTTGAGGCATTTTCTTCAATAATACGATTTACAGCTACAACCTTCATACGTCCTGCTCCATATCTATTGCTGAAGCTATGGTAATACAACAAGCGCTTCAGTTCGTGAATACAGAAAATTTTTATAAAATTTACGTATATACTGACCGCTTGAGTGTTATAGAAGCGTTGAAAAGTTCGAACACTAATAATCTCTCTGTTGTGTCCAAAATTTTACAAACTGTTGATTCCCTTGCTGGTAAGGGACATGAGATTAAATTCTGTTTGATCCCAAGTCACGTAGATCTTAAGGGCAAAAATAAGGCTGATGCAGCTGCTAAATCTCAATCGGCTATATTTCATCCATCTGTCTCTGTTAAAGACGTGAGAAAGGTTGTTAAAAAAACTTCTTTATTCTTAGGAATATGGAATGTGCAGGTCTCCAACAAACTACATGCAATTTTTCCATATCTCATCCCTTCATTAGTTTCACCGTTACGAAGAGATGTTCGATTAACTTGCCTTCGTATCGGACACCCAAGTTTCACACACAGACATCTATACTTAAGTGAATTAAATCCATGGTGTGGGACGTGTGATGGACCATTTACTGTATTTCATTTCTTTCATTTCATATCCTTATTTGAACTTTTACCATTTTGATTTTTTTCAGACAGGCATTTTAACTATGCATGATTTAATAGGGGAGCCTCCCCAAAGAAAGCTTTTTGCCTTCTTGAAGGCAATTGGTTTTATTTATTTGATTTTAAATTTTGTAAAGTTTTCATTTTAATTATTTAAAGATTTTTAGTTATTGAAATTTTAATTAAAATTTATTCATATATTTTTTTGTGTTTTAACTTTATAACTTTGAGCTAGGGTTTTACACAAGTTTATCTTAAATTTTTGGGCGCAGCTATTCCTTTTGGACCTTGCGTTATAAAACCCAACCAAACATCAGATGTTGAAGCTGGTAGACAGCATCCTTAATTAGTTAAATATTCTGCTTTCTCATTGCCAAAGAGATATCTAGGGATCTACTCGAAATGAATATCATATTGAATTGAATTGCGCTTCAACTTGTGAAGGACAGATACACCTGTCTTATCATCAGTATGGACCCAGTGATTAGGATGTTCAATTAAACATACATTAATTTAATACAAAAAATTTTTAATCTATTAACACTTAGTTATAGAAATCATTATACATTTTCATAAATTATTAAACACAATCAATTTTATAATTATCAAAGTCTCATTTTATAGACACCATATATTTATTGGTAACAATTCCTATTATTCCATGTATAGAAACTAGTTTCTTTGAAAATTAGAAACTCCCAAATCTCATTATTGTGTATACATATAAAATTCAGATTCCCGATATGTAAATAAACATTCATTACAAATGGGATTTGAATCCCTTACCAGTTTTATTGCATTCGATGTGCAAATCCCTTAGTTTCTTGGACGCTTTTGTCATTCAATTGTTTCACGCATACCATCGCACGTGATATTCCCATTTTGCATCAATGACAAGGCTTTGTTTTCATAGTTGTTTTTTATAGTACCGTTACATTAGTCACGGCATATTTTAACAGCAACAATTTATGGGCAATTTACAAAGAAGACAATTCTTTTGGTGTGAAACCTATTGACAATTTCCTTTTACTAATGTAATATATAACACGTTTTTAACACCATACGTTTCTAAGTTTTGGTCAACACCTACTATCATTTTTTCTCTCATTTGCTTTATCTCATTGACGTTTGAGGTAAAAGGAAATAATAATACTAGCAACATTACACATAGTAGTTGATTTAGATGATTTAATTTAATTTTTGAATGACAAAATTAACACATTTTTAAGAATGCAAATGAGGAAAAAATATAAATTTTTTTAATCTTAAAGAATCAAATTTTCTTGATTTTGTTTTCTATAACTGTCACAGTGAAATGAACTAAAATTTTATTTCCTAATGAGTAATTGGTGCACGCCAATAAATAAAGATCGTTAAGTTTGTTCATTCTGGCACAACAGTAGAGCCAAAAAATGGCATTCCTCTAATTGCATTAAATTAATATTCAAGAACTAATCACTTCAAATTAATGTTAAACTTCAATTTAAATCCATACTTACATATATTGAAAGTTACTGTAATGAAGTGCATTGAAATAAATTTTAAAATAAAGATGAAGTTGAATGTCCATTCTTTTTGTCGAAGTCTTGACAAAAAGAAGTTGAGTTGAAATATTCAGGCTATTTTTAATGAGCATTCTAAAGATTCGAATTAAGATTAAATAAGCGAGAATTCATGTTTTCAAACTAAAATCTTTCAAAAATCCAAGCATCTGTGGATTACGCTCTTGTTTCGATTTTATCGACCTTAATTTTTCATTGTAAAAGTCAATATTCTGTTTATAGACTGTCTTATACATCACTAGAATATGCGTCAAAATATTACCTAGAACAAAACCTATTTTGCCGAATAAACATATAAATAAATAAAGCAGTCTCCAGAAAAAAATTTTAATTTTTAAACAGCGTTTTTAATTTGAAACATATTTAGAATTCATAATTAATAATTAATTCCCCTTTAATGATTCCATAATGAATTCGTATAAACGTAAAGATTATTTTTACCTTTAAGCAACAGTAATAATTAGGTACTGCTTTATTATAACAAACTTGTGGGGATAAAATTAAGGAATTTGACTTGAAAAACAATTTAATATTTATAAGCTTAGATGATTATATTACTTCGAAGGTAATTTCATTTTCTACTTTATGAATTTTTATAACGTTCCAAATATATCTTGAAATCAATTTATGTGAGGAATTTATATTTATTCAATTATCGCGTCTTTGAATTTAAAGAAAGAAAAGTAAATAGAAATATATTTTAGAAAATAAATTGTTCTTACAAATATTCTTGGCAATGTTCTTCGCCATAGTGGTTTGTTTACCTGGGAAATGAAAAAAAAGTTGTACAAATGCTAAACTTTTGTGAGGTGATATTAAATCATCCGAAAAAAATAATCTGAAGAAATTAATACCATTATTTTTAGACAAATCTTGATTTAGAACAATTAATGTTTGGAAATATTTAACAAAATAATAATTAATAACGCTTAGGGTTAATATATGTAAAATTTCTTTGTGAAAAAGACAAATAATATCTATTCAGTTATAAAATATATTGTTGAATTGATCCTCAATTTAATAAAGATCGGTTTTAAGACTACTGACATATTGCAGTTTATTATAAAAATATCCCATGTATCTTTTCAAAATATGGCATGACTGGATTCAGAGTGGTGATACAGAATGTTATAAATCCCGACATCACCAACTACCGAGAAGACAGTTAAGTTATCTGCATAAGATAAATATCAGATCTTTTTACCACGTTATGAATCCATTATCAAAAATGAAATTGTTTGCAAGACAATAAGCGTTTACATTGACACTGTTAGACGGCGTCTTCAGCACCATGAACTGAAAATTATTTGATTGTGATTTTGGCTGTACTTTAAGTTGAATTTTAGGGGTAGACTCTCAATGGTATAGTTAATGACGAATCTGAAGAAAGAAATGTCAAGATTTCTTGTTTCTAAGCAAATTTTCCAGTTCTATTTGCG
This sequence comes from Latrodectus geometricus, assembly GCA_026290005.1. Taxonomy (NCBI): domain Eukaryota; kingdom Metazoa; phylum Arthropoda; class Arachnida; order Araneae; family Theridiidae; genus Latrodectus; species Latrodectus geometricus. The sequence continues at coordinate 18,394 of JAPDSC010092050.1, read as the reverse complement.
GCACCAGGATGATTCTATCCATGTTTGACGGCGCAGTGAACAATATATATGTTTCCAGTGTATATTTGACTTTCTGGCCATCAACTGGAGCGATTTAATGAAGTGCCACTTAAGTCAAGTCTGGTCACGTAATGACAGCAATTCGAATAGCCCTTGTATGTTTGCTGTTTCAAAGCCGTACTCTATCCTATATTCAAACCTTGGAATTACTATTTTTTCAGTAGAATAATCCATATCATCATATATTTCCACACGTTTTCCTTGAGACTGAAAATACTCTGTTGCTGTCCTATCCAGCATGCTGATATTCTTGGCAGATGGGATTTTTTGGTTTATTGGTTTCATAGAGTTTATATTTATTTATTTATTTATTTTATTTTATTATTTTTTTTTGTAAAATAATCACTTATTACTTTTATTGCAATATATTTGTACAGCAAATATCTTTTTATTGGTGTAGCAGTCTCATAACTCAGCAGTTTATGGTCACACAATTTTCAAATTTTTCTACTCAAAAATTTAATTTTATGTCGAAGATCTATAAAATACATAGCATTGAGGCAGCTAATTTTCATTTGATATAATAAACTGATACACAAAATATTTCAACATAAAGTAAAAATCATCTAGGTTACCAATTGAGAAAGCTTTGATTTGTGGCTTTATACAACATTCTTGACTGGAAGTTTTAATTGATCACTGCCGCTATAGAATCTCACAGTTAGTAATCAATTAAAACATTTTCTCATTTTGGTGTCTACATCTTTTTCCATTCAACTATGTCAGTGCAATTTCAACCAATGCTTTCTTCTCTTGATCCGAAATTATCTTTTATTATGAAGTAAATTACTTGCTTTGTGTTTTAATTTTTGTATCCCACAGATTGAAAGTGAAGAAGCATGTATTGATAACTTAGAAAATATTCGTATGAAGAGAAGTAAAAGTTTCGAATTTTTCTATTCATTTTGATGCAGCGCCCTCTATCGATATATCAAAGAATTATGTTTTTTTATTCGGACCAAAAGTTTTCCTGTCTGAAAGTAACTTACAGTAAGACCCCGCTTAACGCGAGGGATACGTTCCATCAAAGTAGAGCGTAATGCGAAACAGCGCTAAACGAGGCTATCTTTACATGTAAATATTGGGGTTAGGGGAAGATGGTTAGGAAATCGGTTAGGTATTAAATTTAAAAAGTATGTTTTTTTTAATAAAAATAAAACTAAACAATTATTTCTTAAAGCCCAAATTTAGTACCACATTATAATTTCTTGCAAAAATGAAAACAAAATATAAATAATGAAACGAATATTATAATGAAACGAAGTCAGTCATATTTAGTTAGCCTTCCGCATTTTCAGTGTTCTGCCTTTTTGTGACAAAAGCATCAAATGTTGTTTGCCTTTGTCTTTTGCGTTGTTCTCTTAAAAGTTCTTCATGAACGGATAGAGCATCTCTAACAACATGCCTTACTTTTGAGCTCCTGTCAAAATTCGGATCATTTTCAATGAATTGATCCATTATTTCAGTTATGGTAGACAAACTCCTTTTTACAAACGCCATCGAAAGTTCTTTTTGCTCTTCTTCTGAATCACTGCTGTCAACATTTTTGTTTTCTTCTTATTCAGTTAATTCCTTGAGCTCATCATTAGAAAGACTAGCCGCTGCTTCTTTCCGCACCAAACAAGAAACACAAGTACACTCTTTCGGAAATGTATTTGAAACCTATCGCTGCATAATATTTCGGGGAATCCCCGTATGCTGCAAGCGATTTCGTGGAATCCCCGGGTTGAAATAAAAGAGCGCTAAACCGAAACAGCGCTAAACGAAACAGCGTTAAGCGGGGTCTTGCTGTACATGTAAATTTTCATATACACTTTATACCTCCGGTTTTTGAGAATCTTTAAGTTCCTTATTAATTTGCCTTATTAAGTAACACTTTACAAAAAAATTGATAGAAAACAACATTTAATTACGATTGAAGTGGTTTATATTGTTTTGGCAACTCATTCATCTTTGCAAATACTATTTTAAATTATGCATTTGCTTTTTATATATATTCTTTTAACACAACACATATATTTCGTTTGAATGGTATTGCTTAATAAAAAGTCCAAAATACCGTTAACGATAATTTCCTTTTCAAATAAATACCAAAGAGAACTTCCTAATATTTTTCTAGATACTTAAGAATCTCATTTCAAATCTTTTTTCAATCTAATCTTTAATCAATTTAATTACAATCAAAGAATCTTTTTTCAAAGAATCAAATATTTTTGATAAAAACAATTTTAATTACTTATCTAATACATATCTGTTTAATTTTAAGAAAATCTAAGCAATGCAAGCATTGTACTTACTTGTTAAATCCGCTATAAAAAAAGAAGTAAATGGAAAATTAATACAAGTAAACAAACTTATTAATTAATGAAGCAAATCTTTACAATTGAATTGACAGAAAACTTCATTGACTTACGATTGAAGTGGCTTATATATTGTTTTGGGAACTCGTACATCTTTGTTAATACTATTTACAATTTTGTATCTGCTTTTATGTATATTCTTGTAACATAACACTTATATTTCGTTTGAATGATATTGCTTAATATTAAGTCCAAAATAACGTTAACTATAATTTCATTTTCAAATAAATACCAAAGAACTTGCTATTAGATTACAAGGTGTTTAAGAATCTCATGAAATCATTTTCTAAGAAACAAATATATTTGTAGATACAATCCTAATTACTCATCTAATAGAGATCTGTTTTCATTTGTTTTTAAGAAAAATGTAAGTAATACAAGCGTTGTACTTGCTAGTTCCGCTGTAAAAAAAATAAAGAAGTAAATAGAAAATTAATGGGAATAAACAAGTCTTATAAATGTAGTCAAAGTAAAAATGATGTGAGAAAAAGGATATTGTTTGGCAACTCGTTTATCCTTCCTAATACTATTTTAAATTGTGTCTCCTGCTTTTAGATATAAACTTGTAACACAAGGCATATATTTCTTTTGAATGATATTGCTTAATACTAAGTCCGACAAAATGTTAACGGCAATTTCAGTTTCAAATAGGTACCAAAGAACTTGCTTTTACATTTCAAGATGTTTATAAATCTCATGAATGCCTTTTCCGAAGAAACAAATATTTATATATAAAAGCAATCATAGTTACTCATCAAATAGAGATCTATTTTGATTTATTTTAAGAAAATGTAAGCAATACAAGCTTTGTACTTACTTGCTAGTTCCGCTGTAAAAAAAGGAAAAAAATGCAAATAAACAAATCTTGAAAATATAATTAAAGTAAAAATGATGTGGGAACTCGAATATATTTTAATTATAATCTATTTTAATTTCCTTTCAATTTTAAATTTTTAAATAGAAAATTTTTATTGAAAAATAAGAGTTTGATTGCAAAATACAGTCACGTTTTTACTTACCATAATTTCCTGTAAAAATAGAAAAATGTCAATTAATCAGTTCGGTATTAGAAGTATTTCATTTAAAACTTGCTTGTTGTAAGAATATAACATGACTTTGTTTTAATAATTTAATATATATTAACAAACGCGAATATTTTATATTTTAAGAATAATCATATCTATAATTTGTAAAAATTTCACACCAATAAATTACACGGAAACGATAAATTTTAAAAATGAAAGTTTTCAAAAGTATTTTCTTTCCAAACTTTGAAGAAATAATAATCTAATGTCCTAATCTTCACAAAATTCATTAGCTTAGAGCCACTATTGTCATCGATCATGAAAAAGTAGCTTAAAAAGGCTGTTTTTAAAAAATCACCATCTAAAAATAAGTGATGGTTTATGTGCTATAAAGTTTTTAAGTGATTGGAACTAATAAGTACCATCAGTAGGTAAAGGGTTAATTCTGGAGAACGAAATCTCATTAAAGACATCCAAAATATAAGAATACGAGACAACACGAATATTTTAAATCATAAAATATTTTTATATTAAAAATTAATTGATTTTGCACATTATTTTATTTTCGAATTTGTTCCTAAAACTAACCACAAAACAGGTCAACAATATGCAATTTTCATTAAACCAAAACAATCTTAAAAATTAAAAATAAAAAATCTAAAACATATCGTCTTTCTGACTTACTTTCCACGTGGCCAAGAATAACACAAAGCACCATCGTAACAAATAAAACCTTCTTCATCGTATACATATGTTTAAATCGCCTGCTTTAACGAGTGTTGAACTACAGAAAATGAATCAATTTTTCCGGAATCAAGGTGTTTAAAAGGTTCGAATACTTATTCTTTTATATACGTCATCTAGAAGATATTTGTTTAGTCCTTATTATATATTTTTAAGGCATCTCTTTTCCTACGTAAATGGATCTTGCAAAATAATGTTCAATCTGATTGGTTCATAATTCCTTTCGACTGGGATTTCTTTCAGCTTGGATATCTTATAATTATAATAATTGTGTTTAAATAATTGACAGAAATATGTGTCCATAAAATTAATTAAAGTCATTAATAAACGGGAAGATTATCATTTACATAATAATAAAAATCGTTTTTATGAAAAAGTATACAGCAATGAATTGCTTATGCACATTAGGATTTTTTTAAATTTTTAATTACTTTTTCATAAAAATGTACGAGTGTAGCTGAATTTTACAGTTAATATGGAAAATGCTAAAAACGAAAAATTTGTCAATCTGATTATTTTTTAATTCAGAATAAAATTGTTTAAGAATACAACATTTTTAAGCCCTTCAAATTGATAGAAGACTTCCTGTGTTAGCCTTATTAATGACAAGATCCGGTGTTCAATACTTGAGCCAGCTAAAGATCATGAATCTTGAAGAGCTTATGCTCGTTATAAATTAAGTATGGTCTGATGTCACTTTCTTTATCTGGATTGTTATACCATCCCAGGTAAGGATCCCATTTATGAACAATTACTGAAACTAAAATATCTGCTAATCAATCTGAAATTTTATATTAATCTGGGCTTTGTCAATCACTTCTGAAGTTCTTTTCCTTCTGCATTAATTTTTTTAGAAAAATGTTCTTGAGATTCTCGATATGACCTTTGAATTTTAAATATTTACTCGATGAATATTTCGACACTAAATTTTAATTTGTGGAATAAAGAATCCCTTTTCTATGTCTTATTAGTAAAAAACATTGATATGGTATTTGAAACTTGGGGAAGCCTGTTGATCATGGCACTTGGTGCAAATGTTGAAAACTGTCACACCTACACGAAACGAGACGGTCACGGTCTTGGAATGTCCAATAGCAAGTCTAGCTGCTGTTTGCAGTGAAGGAGACTTAAGTATTAATTAATCAGTGTAAAAAATGAATAAAAATAGTTCGATTCTATAATCGAAATGAAAGGCAAAGGGAGGCTTTTATAAATCTTTGTGGGAATTATGATTATAGACTTTGAGCTATTAGTAGTCACCTGCTACATGTATCTTTTACCTCGGATTTTTGAAACAATCCATGTAAAATTTCACCCGCTAAATCTAATTACAGACTTTGCATGCATTTCATTGTAATCAGTTGCTTCAAGTGAAAATATCATACGATACGTTTGGTTGTATTTCATGTCCAGGAATAGCCTTATTAAACAGACACTTTAGGTGCAATGTCCTATAGTAGTGACTCTCAACCTCTATTTTATAGCAGTACACAAAGAAACAGATAAAATTAGAAGTTGCTTATAGTTATCTATAACGCACTGTATTAAATAGTAAACGATAGTAATTTTGAATGCAAAATAAATAATATGTATTATAAAAATAACAGTACGTTTATTAAGAGATTATTTATAATGGAATACACTGCCTGACATAGGAAATGCAACACCATAAAATTTTGGCTAGAATATGATAAAAATTGATACACAGACAGAGCATGCATACATAAATAAGTGATGTTATTTACAAAAAGATAAATTTATACATTGAGGAAATATGCAGGAAATCAGTAAGTAATATGCCTGCCTCTCGCGGTCATGAAAGCAAACACTCTGCGAGGTAGAGAGTCAATTGACGTGCTGGCGGTGTCCTGGGAAATAAAACCCCTTATGGTCGGAACTATTCTCCACAGTTTATCTTCCGGTGGAGGCTGGGGCATAACAGACAAACAGCGTCCAATCCCGTCCCAGATATGCTCCATCGGGGAAAGATCAGGAGACATCGTAGGCCAAAGAAGCAACTGGATTTTCTGCATGGCTTGTCTGCTGACTAGTGACGTGTGCGATGTTGTGTTATCCTGCAGGAAAATACTATCGTGCAGCTGCTGAAGGTAAGGTAGCACAACAGGTTGCAGCACCTCATCAACGTACCGTCGTGATGTCAATGTGCCTCTGATTCGTACTAGGAATGATCTGCTATCGTAGCTGATTGCACCCCAAACTATTATTCCACGTTATCCATCAGTGTGGCGTTCAACAATAGTTATTGAATTGGCTTTATTTCCCTGGCGCCTCCAAACTCTCACCCAGTGACTATCATTAGTCAAGCAGAACCGAGACTCATCTCTAAACACCACATTCTGCCATTAAATCATCCAAGTGGCTCGTTAACGACACCATCGCAACCCTCCCTACGGTGCCTTGGCGTTAATGGCAGTCTTCGTAAAGGGCGATATGTGTGCAAGCCACTTTCAGCCAATCGTCGTGCAACTGTTCTCGCAGATATTGGAGCAACCAGAACTGGCAGCAATAGCGCAGAATGTCAAAAGCAGTTGATTGTGGGGCCGCTATAGCTACCCTTCGGATGCGTTGATTCGTCCGTTCTGTTGTCCGTCTAGATGGACCTGGTCTTATGCGACTATTAGCATTTTGTTCATTCACCCATCTGGTCCAAATTCTATACACAGTTGATGGATCTAGGCGGGTTTTAGCAGTGATACGACGGTAGGACCGACCAGCCGTTCGTAATCCTACAATTCAACCTCTTACAAAACCGTATGTTTGCCGGAACTGTCTTTGATGTCATCATCCAGTCATCACTTCATCCACACGTGTCTTCTGCAGCTTTGAACTTCCCTAAATACTGGATTTCCTAAGCGGCAAATAGATAAGACTGTTGACTTGACCGCCGTTTCTATCCCTTTTATCTGGCGCGATAATCACATGACCAACTATCATTTTACGTTATTTGCATAACATGTTCCGCAGCTTAATCTCCGAAATTTGCATATTTATACGACTAAAGCTTCATAGTGTTGCATTTTCTATATCAGGCAGTGTAATATGGATACTTTTAATGAAAAATTTGAGCATGTTGTGATCATTTCATTTATATTGGGTCGTACAAATGACAAAGCTGCTCTCATTTAGTCTCTTACATTTAACAATCTCGATCATATTTTTCGTTTTTATATTTAGTAATTATTGAAAATCCAAATCTACACGTATATGAAGTACAAAGCTGTAATTCTAGATACTAGGGATACTATATAGAAATTTCTTAATGTGGGAAAAATATTTCACTTTATGAAGAGTCACAGCTATCGAAGATAAAACAGTTTTTAACTGCAAAAAATATGTTTCTATTAAAAAATATTAGCTGGAAAAGAGGTTCTCTTTTACAATGTATTTTCCTTGATTTACACAAACTTTACTTGTAATAAAGAAAAGAATTACGATTTTTACTATATGCATTTGTAAAATTTTGAGGCACACTTTAAGAAGGAGGCAGCACAAAAAAGTGCCAGATACCATGTTTAAAGTATCTGAATACCTTCGGAGGCAAAAATTTTCACTACTAAATTTAAAAGGTACTTATACTTTTTAAAGATTGTATTATAAGTTAAAACGACTAAAATGATATAATTATATTCAATTTTTATCCCAATTAATATATAATTTTATGTAAAAATTGGAAACTATCATTAATAATGTAAAACATCTCAAGGAAAAATCAAATTCATACTTTTCAATTATATAGATTATATGCTTACAAGAATGGATAATTTTAGGGAATAATCTATGAATTAGAAAAAATTTTGATATTTAATCACGTAGTGTCTACTTTTATTAAACTTTTATGGAAAATTGAAAAGAAAATCTTTATTTTTTAAAAAGGACTCTTTTAAAATAGGTGAAAGTAATTGTACCCATATAAGTGTTCTCGGATGCATAATGTCATGGCTTAACATCGTTCAGTATTTTTTGAGTAAGACTAAGATTCTTTTATTTCATACGCTTTTCTTTGTGCAAAAGTCGTTAAAAATGGCACCAGCTATCGACACCTATTGAACACTGTCCATGCATTGATTTTTTTAATTTGACGCATAATGAAAAAGTACTGCAATGACATTTTGATGCATTGTTTCTAAATTTCCATTATTACAACGAATTTCAATTCTATAATAATTTTGAATTCCGTGAATAAGGAACTTTTCTACATCGAAAAAGATATGTTTTTAGAAGTGCAGTTTTAAAATAGAATAAAGTTAACGATTTATTTAACTTGTTTTTTACTCAGTAAAATAAAAGGAAGAATTATTTTTAATTCTGAATTTATTTTGTACTTCTTTTACATAATGCATACTAAATTTTTAGATTTTTTCAGCTTTTTTTTTTTTTTTTAATGTAAGAACTTTCGAATCTAAGAACTATTTTAGTAGCAGAAAAAACAAATGTCTTGTAAATGAATTTTTCTTTTTTGGGGTATATTTAATTTTTTCTATTTTCACCAATTAATTTTTATGTAAATTAATTATATTAAGTAAGAAAGGAATTAGGATACATTTTTGTGACTTGAGAAGAACTAGAATTAAATTGATAGACAAATGAAGAAAAAGATTTATACATTTATTCACTTAGGAATACAAATGGAATGTAAAAAGAAAACAATTAGTGCAACAAGTATTTCTTTATTATAAATACAAGAATATAAGGAAATTATTATATAATATACTTTTGAAAGTGTCTTTACTTAGTCAGTATTCGGCTTCTTTCAACACAATTTGCAAACGATTTAAAAGTAGACTATACCTGAAAATTAAATATCTTTATTTTAAAAACAAAATAAATAGCTTATACTTTAAAATTAAACTTATACTTTATGAATTTAAACTTATTTATAAATTTAAAATTTCTTTATTTAGGGAAAAATGTACAATTAATTCCCTAAACCAGTTAAAGTTTAAGGCGGCAGTATTTTTCATAATATAAGGTAATTTAATTATAAAAGCTAATTTTTAAAATAAAGTATAGTAGTTTATGTAAGGAACTAAAAACTACTTAATTTAAAAAAAAACCACACGCTCGAGTTGCTATTTTATATTTAATACAAATTATTAAATTTAATAATATTTATCCAAATTTTTTAGATTGGGAATAAATACAGATCCATGAGTTTGATATTTAGCTTTTATGTAAAAACGTAGCGATTCGCTTTTGGCAGCTTTAATTTTTAACAGTTATCTAACTTTATTTACTTTTTTACCCATGCCTCTAACTTAAAATTTACTCCAAAATTAAACAATTTATTTTATGAATTGCAAATCTAGTTTTAATCCACTTCTCTTCATTCGCTTTCAAAATTTAACACACTTTCTTAATCGTTTTACCCAGAGCTGATTTTGATAAATAGCACACACAATCATAAACATCCATGAAAGAAATTTTCAAGTGATTTTTCACGGGACATTCTTCGTCTTATTGATTCTTCAGTTAAATATATTAAAATAGATTTAGACATTTTATTAGATTTTGATCATAATAACATACCTTTTTTACTAAAATTCATTCTTTCTAATTCAATTTTATTTTCCAAAATTAATTCTCAAACACACTCAGTTAATAATTGAAAGAATTTAAAAGAAAGACAAAAATGATATTTTATAATTCCATTATAAGACAAAATGCTCCCTATGACTTGAGAAGTGAAAACTCGCCAAATCTCAAACAAATCATCAAGTATTTTCGCAAGAAAAGTATCCAGGAAAATTTTTGCGACAAATAATATCGGTGGCCTACGGATTCATTGATAAAAGAATGAACTATGTATTTTATATAAGGGAATTGTGAGTGCGTGTGACATTGTAAAGTTTACAAACATTCTATGATTGGTTAAGGTATTTATTCTCATTATCGCAAAGTAGTGAGTTCGAATCCTGACCCAACCAAAGATCCATCGTCATCAGTAATGGCAGCTGGTGTAAGCTAAATACCCCTTGGTGACAATGTCCTCCATGTGAAATGGTACCTCCATGATGTTTCACTTTTTGCTAATTTTTTTTCATTTTTTATTTATTTATGTTTTAAAGCTGTTTTCTAATTTCTTTTCTCTATGTATTTTAGAAACTATTTAAAACTCATTTGTTTTCAATACATTTCAGTCAAACAAAGATAGTGGCAGACGAATATCCTGAAGTTATCAAATGTTTATTTTAAAAAATGCAAATGGAAGACATAAACACAAAAAGGCGCGTTTTTATAATATAGAAATAACTTTTTGCCCTACTCGCAAACTAACCGTTCGCAAGCGCAAGTAAAATATATAAATGTTTTGTAACATGTGTGTAATTTGATAATTGTAGTCGCGTATTAAACTTTTAATCTATAGTTTTCAAAATTAATGATGTTTTAACTATGCTACAGTCTCTATATTTTACGTATGTCTTCCAGATTCGTGTTCGTCAAAACTGTAACTGGTTTACTTTTAAGTGTTCGAAAGTACTATGTTTCAAAATTTCAACTATGTTTCAAAATTACTAGCTACTATGTTTCAAAATTTAAAGATTCTGGATCATATTCTTCCTCAGTTCTGGACAATTTCAGAGCTGTTTATTAGTTTATTTCCTTTATTCTTCTCGCATTGAAAGAATACGACTGATAGCAAAGAATAGAAGGAACTGGTTTTGTAAAACATTATGCAAAAATGCTGCTACTGATATTTTGTTTGTACTTGATAATATCATTTTTTGACTTTATTACCTATGCTTGTGAAACTAATCTTTAAAATTACCTTTATTAGTTTCTTTAAAGATTGAAAAGAAATACTTATATTGTACTTCAAAACAAATATTACAAATACTATAAAATATATAAAATTACAAATACATACTGGAGGATACCCTTATTTTCTTCTCCAATTGTGTAAGTTTTCTTAATTTGAGGTCTATTTCCACTACAAATAAAATATATCAAGGTTATTTTTAAACTTCAGTATGCGTGTATAGCATATTTTAGTTACTCCGTACTTGTGTAAAGTTCCATGAAGCAGACAATTTGGCATAAATTCCATCAAATTGTTTTCAACTGCTCCTCGGTGTTTGATGCTATTCAAACAAAAAGTTGAAAAAAATTATAACGCAATTTGTTTTTCAAATTAACTAAACAAAGGTACATATTCATTATTTTGCCAAATAAAATTGCCGAAAGATACCATTTAATCCCTATATGATAGAGTTTAATTCTATATTTAAAAAATAAATAAATTTGAGCGCAAACAGTCGTAACTGCAATATATTTAAATCTCCAACTAAGTTTTTTTTTTTTCAAATAGAGTACTTGTTTATCGCAATTTTTAACATAGCAACGCCAGTGTTTGTCTAACTTCAAATGAAGTTTCATCTGCGTGGATTCGAGAATTTTTAGGATGATGGAATCATGTTTTTGAAAATTCTCAATCTTATTTTGTTCTACAGTAAATAAGTTCCAAATCATAACTTTGTGGTGTAAAACAAAGATATAAATATCAGAACATAAATCTTGTTTAAAGAAAAACAAATGTGTTTTTGTAGTAACAAATAGGTTTTTGTTATTAAACTGCTGGCTACCCAAATTGCAACACCGAGAAAGACAAGAAATGTCACAGCAAAATTTGTTTTGTATATAACATGAAGACCAATTTTAAAATGATTACATTTATAGACTTCTGTGAAGTATAGTTCCTGCCAAAATTAGTAGCTAGAGTAGCCGCCATTGTTGGAGATTACCGTAGGAGATCACTCCTCGGCATTGATTCAAAGAGATTTTTAATGTGTTCTGGGGATACCGCAGATTAAACAGCTTCTACACGTTACCAAAGTTGATCTGGTGTGGCAGCTGGTGATATAATCTGGGTTAAGCGTTGAGCAATCATGGATCACATGTTTTCCATCAGTGAAAGATCCGGAGAGAAACACTTCCAGGGAAGTGATTAATTCGGGTAATGGACGAAGAACCCATGGACAAGGATTGCCACCACGTGTAATCGCACTTTATCCTGTTGAAATATGGCTGTGGGCAAGCCCTGAAGGTAAAGAAGGTTAACTGGCTCCAATACCTCGGAGATGCAATGCTGGTTGTTTAAATTTGCTTAAAGCAATCCATACTTGAAGAGATCGAGATTGATATCCAATGCCACCACATACCATAATACCCGGTGCAGGACAAGTGTGGCGGTGCTTAACGTAGCTTTTCAGTATCCTCTCTCCACCACATCTTTCTTTCGTCGTCCACATCCTTCTTTCATCGCACCATTGGTGCTTGAATCGTCTGTTGTTCAGCATCAAGGGTGAACGAGGCAATGGACGTCTTGTATACAGACCACTCTGCTGTAAATGGTGTCAAATGGAACGCGTAGATACTGGATGATGCTTTACAAACTGAATGTGCTGTACAATGGTTCGTGATGTGGCTGAATGATCCGTCACTGCCATGAACAAAATTTGCATGTCATCTCAGGAAGTGGTGACTGAGGTGGATAAGATCGCACACTTTGGTCCGTTGTACCTTCCTGCAACCAATCATATATCCTTGTTACTGTTGTTTTATATCGTCCAATAAGACTAACAATTTCCCTGAAAGGTAATCCGAAATCTCGACAGGTCACTATACTTCTTCTGTCTAACTCAGATGATTCAACTTGAACAAAAAATGATCGTTGTCTTCTACGAGGCATAATTGATAGTTTAAATAGAAAAACAATTAGAAAAACACAATTACCCATCTTGAAATCTTCGAAATCACCAGGTCTTAAATAACGCTTTGAAGTGGCGTTACAGGCACGCACAATGTGGGTCTGAGCTGAAATTCTAATTATTTGCATATATTACTTCCGTTAATGCATGTTGTAAATTTTATGTTATTTTCATGCTTTCTTCAGGGTGTCGCATTTACTGTTGCCAGCAATGTATAATTTTTTATTGTTGGAAAAAAATCATGTTACTTGTCTTTTTTTTTGGTCGATGAGATTTTTACACAGGTACCTATTGTTTATATGTATAACCCACTTCTTTTAAACTGGTGTGAAAAATACATGTTTTACGGCGTATTGTCTTAGAAACTATAAGCGAAGGATATATTTACATTAATTTCAGTATTTATTTGAGAGTATAGTTATGCCCAGAAAGTAATTTCTTTTTCCGAACTTAGATCAGATTTTTTGCATTAAAAAGTAACCATTTTATGTATGGGAAATCATGATGCAGCCAGAGAGATGGCAAAAGATAATAGACTAGAATTCACAATATGCAATTCAATATAATATTTATTTGCTATACATTTTTTATTTTCATTGGAATATTCACTGGAATCTATTGGGTTGTGTCAAAAAGTGATTTTTGAACAACCTAATAGATTCCATTTTTATAGTTGCCGTCGCTAAAATAACAAATATGAAGCCTTTGTGTATATTTTTATTACTGGTATTAGATTCAGATATCGTCAAATCTAATATTAAGCAAAAAATTCAAAGCACAAAAATAATCACTAAATATTTACGATACTGTGAATATGAAGAAAAATGTTAATATATATATATATATATATATATATATATATATATATATA
>JAPDSC010092048.1:0-11069 GCA_026290005.1 Latrodectus geometricus | reverse complement strand
GGAGGAAATTTTCATGAAGTGCGCCTGGCTGTGATTGGCTGCCTCAGCTTACAAAATACAATTTTATGACCTATTAGACTTTTATGTAATGTTCCATATTAAGAATAGTGTTGAAGTTTCCAATATAATCAGTAAAGGTTTCCGATGTAATTAATTTCTGTCTATAATCAATGGAGCTTTTTACTTAAAAATACAGTATTCGGTAGTTTATGCGTCGGTAAATTTCAATACATTTTTTGTGTTCCTTTTTTCCAATATATTAATATAATTTTGTTCGGGAAAAAACTAATGAAATAGTTTCTGCCATATAGTTAATAAAAATAATGAAGATATTTTAAATGCAACAAAAAATAGAAGTGCAATACAAATATACACAAGGTAAAAATAGTATCTAACTACATTTAAGGACATCAGAAATAATATATATGACTATTTTGAATGTCATAATTATTTCAAACATAGTGAAATAAAGTCACTAAAGAAGAAATAATTACACAATTGTTACCGGTAACAAAATTTAAAAATAAATTTCTTTTCTCGTCTTTAATATGCTCTTTTTTAGGTACATAATTATTTAGTCAGAAGCTTCTTAAACTATATAATATAAAAAATTGATCATTCATTTTGATATTTAAAATGATCAATCTCTTCATTTGCTTTTTGATAAATTTACATAAAAAAATAAGCTTTTTTATGGGAATTTCTTTTTACAATTATTAATAATTTTTTTAATAATTAATTAGTTTAAGTTATTTTAAAGCTAATTTTACTTAGTTACTTTTAAAATTTTCGTATTTAAATGCATTTCTAAAAAGGGGAAAAGTGCATTAAAAACGAAAACTGCTGAAAATATTTCAGAAAATAATGAAACTTAAAATGATTAATTTATAATTCTTTCAAGTGCTTGTAATTTTACATAGTACCTTTTCCAAGGTTTTTTTTTATCATGGTCTTCGATACAGCTAGTTTATAGAAACGGTTTTATAGTAACCATTTATTGTGAATTTTATTTTTTTAATTAAATGATTTTAAATCGGAAGAAGCAATTTTATATCATTCAAAAAGGAAAACAAGAAAATTTCATTTGGATTTTATTGAATAATTTTAAGAAAATGCTATAATTTTTGCATGATATTCGATTTATTTAGATGTCATAATAGTTTTGCTTAAAATAACGTAAAACAACCATTGACCGTAACCAATAACTATGACTTCTGACTACTCAACGCAGAAGAATGATTGATTGCAACCAATAACTATGACTTTTAGTAAAATCAATTTAACTTATAAAGTCATAGATTCTAAAAATTTTAAATTCTGAATTCGAGAATTACTCAGTTTAAAAGAATCATTGACCCTAACCAATGACTGAATCTAAGCAGTATATCAAATAAAATTTTGTAAGCTATTTTGTATTTGTGAGTATTTATCTGAAATTCTTAGAAATATTCATATGGAAGATTAAAAATTCGTTGTGAATAATAAAAGGAGAGTTTTCTGCCACAACGATACGCAAAGTCCATTAAGAGGATAATAAAATTAATGAAAAAATAAATGATTTAGTTTAAGAAAATGATTTAATGCAATTTTAATCTGTAAAATAGCATATATATTTATAAGTTAATTTATTTCCAAAAATATTATACAAGACAAATGTTCGGACTCATTAAATCATTGATGAACCTTAAAAAAAATTAGAATTCAGCATCATTTTTCTTTATTAATTTCGAAGAAGCCTCCTGTTAAAAATAGAAGCCTCATATAAAATTTCATTTATAGAATAAAGTGTGCAGGTTTATTTTATAAATAGAATTTTGTAGAATAAAACTGGACAATAAAACTTTCAGTAACTGTACAAGTTCTATTTTTGGATCTATAATGCCATACACATTCGCTTTAATCTGTTTTTAGATTGTGTGTGGTGTTTCTGAATAGTTATGTCTCTTTTGTAGGTAATTTTTCTTTCTTTTAAAGGTTTTAAACAACAAGCAGCTTACGTTTTCATAGGTTGCCTAGGCAACTTTAAAGTGGCCATTCTTTTCAAATGATTCTTATTACATTCGAATCAATTGAACACACGAAGAAATTCTTTTTAACAATACTGTGAAAGTAATTCAAGAAGAAAAAAATTGTAACTTAATATTTTCCATTCAATTATTTTTTACTTATCAATTAACTTATCTTGCTAGAAAAAATATTTTTTAGAAATGATAACCTCTAATCTTAAAAAAAATGATTTAATTGTTGTAATTGTCAAAAAGTTTACCAAATTTTTGACAACTTTTCAGTGCATTGTTATATTATAATGGACAAATTATCCAAGAAATTAATAAAAAATATTTGCCTCTAGCAATTAATATTATAATGAAGATTTCAATGTATGATTCATATATTTTTTGTGCTAAATACAAAAGATAAAAATACAGACATTTTTAAATATAAAGTATGATATGGAAGAACTAAAATACGCAATACAGTTATTACATGATTTTGTTTTAAAATGCAAATTGATTTGTATATCCTATAAACGTAAAATGAAATTATAAATAAACTAACTGTGCATTGTCTTATCATAACAGTTGAATTATCCAGAAAACTGCTCAGAAATTATGTTAAGCCTTTTCTAGAAGATAATTTTAGTATGTACATTACTATAGAATTCTATGTTGATATTTTAATAAATGTTCTTTGATATCCTTCAAAACAAGGACTAACATTCATTGATCAAAATGCATCATTATATACATTTAAAGGAAAATGTTTGAGAATATAATCATATGTATATTCTTACACCTGTCTCAGAAAAATGTGATCATGTGTCCAATTCAAACATTGACTCGCTAATTTTTTTCCCTAACATGAAATGTGCCATTTCTCATTGAATATAAGATGACAAAAATATAAGAAATCATTAAGTGAAAATGATATTTCATCATTAGTGTTTAAATGAATTTCACTTAATTTGAATTTCATCCTATGATGGTCCGACAAATTGCAGTCCACTAAAGTAAGCATGTTGCATTACGATGAATTTATTTTTGAAACAATCAATTTTGGAGTTTTCAATGGTTTAATCAATTTATAACACAAATTTATATCTTATAAAATGCACATAAATTTTAGAATCAGATTTTAAGGGTTATAATTCGAAATAATTGCACAGAAGGAAATATCAATATGATGTATTCTCCCTTTGTATGAGCGGGAAAATATAAGAGCGTTAAGGGCCATTATTCATTTACTATATACGTCAAGAAATTGACATAAAATTGATTTGCAGCGCAAGACTTATGAACTTTCTTTTTTCTTTTTGAAGCTCAAATATCATCATGCGTTTGGAAAGTAGCGTAACCATGGAAACCAAACTGTCTTTTTGAATCATCTGCGATACATTTTTTACTGTCTACTGACACGATTTAGAGTAAAGACAGACATTATACTAAGAATTTGTGCTCAAATGATGGAATAAAACGTCAAAGTTGAACTGAATAATAATGATTAGGGGTTTTTAAAAGATTCAAGATTTTAAAAGATCTTTTCATGATATTTTTTATTGTGTTATTTTACTACAGCCTGTTATAGGCCTAGGCTGTCTTTCCAAGCTTCCTCCATGTGGACCCTATCCCGAGCAACAGCTTTCCATCGGTTCACCCTTAACAGTTGAAGCGAAACTGTTTTACAAAACAGTTCTTAACAAACTGTCCTTCTTTTAAAGTATTATTAGAAAAAAATATTTAATATGTACTATTTAAGAAACTCATACAAAATAGAATTCATACTTAAAAATAAATTTATTTTGTTTTATTCAGGAAAAGTTAGGGGAAAATTCTTATTTTTTGTTTCAGAACTTCATTTTTACAAATGTTTTTCCTTTTTTTTTTTCAATAGGGATTTTTTTTAATTATTTATTTATTTTTAAACAGTTTCATTTATCTAAACTAAGATTAGCTATTTTCACGCATTATAAGAATAGTATAACTCAATTTTGATAACTTGTTCCTTCTTTAAAACCATGATTCGTATCAGAACGTGTAAACAAACATGTCACTGCCTTCGATATAATGATGTACGTTCAATTTTCGTGTTTCTTCTTTTACACACTTCTGTTATTGTTTCTTTAATTTAATTCCTAATTGTTATTAAAAATAAGTTTCATTGGCTCACCATGGCTTTGTTGTTGTTGTTGCACCATAAATAATCGTTCCTTGTACCTAGCCCTGCTTTTGGCTCTACCAGTCAGATACAAACAGCTGGGTAGGCCTGTTCGTAATTTAGAAGCAAAGACCAAACAAGAGAATCCCCAATACTTGGCCTGCCAATTCCAGAGGTATCATTTCACGTGGAGAACATTGCGACCACGATATATTTAACGTGCCCCAGCCGCAATACGGATTTACGACGGATTTTGGTTTATGCCGAGATTCGAACTCACTAACTCTTGATAACGAGAACGAAAAACCCAAAGTAACCAGACCACCATGGCCCCTATCATGCTTTGTGGCAGAAAAGCGCTCTTCAAAGCAAAATATTTCGGGTTTGATGACTAGGGACTATTGAATAATGGGAGATAGGTGTTGTGTTTCAGTTTTCTGCATCTCTGTCTTTCGGGGTGGGTGCTTGAGAGTTTTCCAGGTTTCATCTCTTTTGACAGTTATGCTCTGAAATTAAAAAACCTCTTCACAGCCTTAGCACAATATCAAAGGTATGTTTCATTTACGTTTGTATACCACAGCAGATTGCAACTTGTATACCACAGAAAATTAAATTAACATACAATTTGGATTTCTTTTTGCATTCAATTCAAATACGTTTTGCTTTGTTCAATATCAGCTAGATTACCTGGATAGTTTTTTTGACACCATGCGGTAGTAGACATCGTTAATAGTCGAAAGCTGTTGAAAGGCATTTTGTGTCTAGCGGAAATCACCTTCCAGGAAGACTTTTCATTGATAATAGTCCTCATTCATGCGTCAAAAGAGAAAAAAAAACATGAAATCTCTCAAGCATCCATTTGGACAGACACGCAGTAGGTAGTGAAGCAACATCCATCTCTCGCTGTTCAAATCCGGAACACGGAAATCTGGCTCTGGCTGGAATCGAACACAAGAACCTTCACTTTGAAGAGCATTGTCCTAACGCTTGAAGACGATGAGCCTTGATAAGAATAAGTAGTTTAAAGTACAAGTAGTTTTACAAAATAAAAATAATTTTCAAATTTTCGCATTTCTTAATGATGATTCTTTCTTTTAAATTAATTTTTACCAATGATCAAAAGTATGCATTTGTTTAAATTCATTTAATGAATGACGATAAGGATAATGTCATGGTTTCTTTCAGAGGAAACGTTTTTTCCCGTAATGCATCTTTGCTGGTGCATCATCATGCTCTCTGTTCCTCTGCTCTCATTGGTGGTAACTGCCAACGACAGCCTCAAGTGGCCAATCAGGAGAATGAGCAATGTCTCTGGAGACATAATGCTGGGGGCTCTCTTTCCCATACATGAACGGGATGCGAAGCACGAATGCGGCAGATTGCAGGTAATAATTTTTATGCTAACTGAATCAGTTTGTGGTTAAGTAAATTAAGGAATATAATAATTATTGCTGAGGTACAATTAAAGTCATTTTTTAATTTATTTCTTTAATATTGTTTAAAATAATTTATTATCATTATGAGCAAGGTTTCTCCATGTATGATTTTTTACGAATTAATTTCGGTCCGAAGTATGCAAAACATGAACTTAATATTTATGATGCAAATATTCTTGTAATGGTCATGTTCCATTGTAATACTAAACTAAATGAAAATTGTAATAATGAATGAAACATAGAATATATGTTATTCATCATGTCAGAAAAAATCCCTAATAGGGTTATATTGGTTTTGTTTGAACTTGTAAAAAATCACAAATAAATCACTATTGGTATTTTTTTTTATGTAAAATTGAATTGCTTGTGATTACAAATTAGAAGAACTTATCACAGGTGTAAACGATAGAAAAAGTAATCAAAATTTATTCTTTCCACAATGACAGTTTAAAGAAACTTGTAAACAAAAAAATCAGCGTTAAATAAGCACTTAACCTAACACTGTTGTCAAATGTTAGGTTATGTGCTTATTATGTCAAACAATTCTACTATTTTGTCCTGAAATAATCATATTCTATTCATTACATAAACCGATATGTTACTAGAGATAGGTACAGAAAGAAATTATTTCAGCTTTGAAATATGTGTTGGAAATAATTAAGACTATACATATATTTCAGAGATTCTTTTTTTAGAATTTTAAGTTTACTCACATTTTCACTTTTTTTTGTAAAATCTACAATTTTTGGGTGATTTTATCATATTTATGACATTTAGCAAACTAATTACATGTTTAATAGTGTACTTGAAGGGAAAAAGCCACAATTATTGTATATGTTATCTTATTGTACCTGAAAAACTTCCAATAGACTTGTTCAAACAAAAAATCAAACATCAACCCTGATACTTAACAAACTTCCAAGACAAGGATTTTTCTTGAAACTCTGTACAATAAGATTAGTTGAATTTTTTCTAATACTTTTATTAATTTCTCAATAAAAGTGTATACAACAAGCTTATTTTCTCAATTTGTCCCTTTATCGATAGGATGAAGGAATCCATCAGTTAGAAGCACTGCTGTTCACAATCAAGAAAATAAACGCCGATCCTTCCATACTTCCTGGGATCCGGTTGGGTGTTTTAGCTCTGGACAGTTGCGATTCGGCTGCGTACGCCCTAGAGCAGACCTTGGATTTCATAAAGGGCTTCATAGCAAGGAACAACGCCCACAATGACAGGCAGTTTCTGTGTGGCGATGGTTCTCTGCCGACTTACAGAAACGGCAGCTTCGACAGAGTGGTTGGCATTATTGGCGGCCAATCTTCCTCGGTGTCCATTCAGCTTGCCAATCTACTCAGATTGTTCCGAGTACCACAGGCAAGTGCACATCTAATTCTTCAAACAATATTTTTCAATACACATAGTACAAATAATAATATATATATTATTAAAATATGATAATATATAAAATCTTAGAGCAAGTATTAAAAGTACTAGTAGATATGGATAAATACTATTATTTTAGTAATGTAACAAAGTGTTCTAAAAGTCCCTAAATTTTAAGAGTTTGGACTATTGTAATGGTCAAAATTAAATCTACATATCTGTGAGCCATAAAAGGACTTTGCGACATGACAACAGAAAATAAACTTTTGCAGATAACCACTATTTATACTGTCATGTCAGAGGTATTTAAAATGTGTGCTATTCAACATAAAAGTACACACACAAATTGGATTATTAATCTATCCATTTTTACGTTAACCCATACACTATTTTTAAGTAATTAGACTACGGATAAAGGGTTAATAGGAAAAAAAAAGGCAAATTTTTTCTATTCGGAGATTTTAGTGTCGTATTATAGACCTAAAAAAATTAAAGTTGTTGGGGCATATTTGAGCCTTTTCCATATATTGTATTCAAGTTAAGTTTTTCATAATGAGTTGTATTAACAGATCGTGAAACATGAAACTCAAAGGTATTTGCAAGTTTCAGCAATATGACATTTGGACATACGTCTATCCGAGTTCAGCAATAGGACAAATTTAGCAAATATGTAGCATAATCTGCATAAATCTAAAAGATATTATTTGTAATATTGATAAGTTAAAAAAAAATAATAACTTGTGGAAATTTCGGTATTCCTCTCCTATATTCATTTCTTATAAATCACAGATTTTTTTGGAATAGTGGAAAAAATGAAACTAAATGTATAAATTTTTTAATTAGCGTGTGTAATTCCTAATTTGTAAATTTTGTAAGGAAAATCTATTCTAATTTATTAAAACCTTGCCTAGAAACAATTACAGATGCACACACACATACATAATACTCTTATTATAAAACTAAGTATATTTCATATTTTCTCATATTTTTATGTTTGGCTAGAGCAAGGACATGATAGAGAAAAATATATCTCCAGGATTGTTTCCTTTCTAATGCCATTAAATGTAATTAAATATAATAAAAAATAGTCCATTTTATTTTGCAAGAGAGACATCGAAAATTAATGCATAATTTATTTACGAGAATAAATAGTTTATTTTTTTTTTTAAATTAAAGGCGTATGAAGCTTTTGAAGTCTGTACAAATGTAGGAAATAACTAAAATAGTTGATAATTTAATTTTTAAGTTTTATGAAGTTAAAAAAAGTATGTTTATTACATTTATATAATTCCTTTAATATTTTCAATAATCAATTTTATCAATAATTTTATCAATTAGTTTTGTTTTCTTTCCAAATATAGATAACAAATAAAGTATTTTTGATTGCATCAATGATTACTTGTAAATTCATGATATTTCATTAATTGCAATTGGAGGCGAGTAATTTTAAAAATAAAGAAATTTACAAGAATTATTAAATAATTATTTTGCTATTATAAAAAGATGAAGATACGGAAATTTAAATACGAAAAATAAATAAGTTATCCAATGGTTATAATAGTAATTTCAATATCCCATTTTTTAATATCTGTATTTTATATATTTTGGAAGATTTTTTATAAATAGGGGTCAGTTTTGCGTGTTTTCAAATGAGGTAATATAGAAAAGTCTCAAGGACAAACTCGATAAATGCGCTTGCACAAATCGGAAATATAACACGTTGCTCAACAGCAGCTGGGGTTGAATCCAGGGCCTTCCATTTTGAAGAGCATTTGACACACCTTGTTAAATAATGCTGATTCCCCTATAAATCTGTCATGATTTTTGATAATACAGCTTAGAATATTAAAACTTTACATATCTTAATAATAATGTAAATATGTTTAAATATATTTTAGGGAATTATATTACTTTCCTGTGGATGAGAAATTACTCTGTAATGCTTATACGATACACTCTATTCAAATTGTTTAAATGACAATGAGAATTCCATCCTAAGAGTGCTGCTCTTATTAATATTCTCGTATCGTGATTTGTGTTGTGATATTTGATCATTAATATAAACACAAAGTGTTTCATAAACTTTACACATTGGTTCTTTTGTGAAAAAATACTTTTGCGTGAAAACTTGTTATGCATCACTCTATATGTACCAAATACTCGACTCCACAGATATACATTCAGGAACGCAGCATCCTTTCCTTTATATGATAGTGGCTAAGATCGATCCTGAGACCTTCCACATTCCACTGCTCGTGGCTTCTTCTACTTGAAGAATGTTTACTTGATTTATGAGTAACATAAAGAAGATCAGAAAAAAATATAATTTTTAATTCGCAACCGCATTGCTTCAAGTTCATTCTAAATATGCTGGATTTGCATTTATATAATGAATAATTTTCCTCAGATTAACTTTCTCAAAGAGAAATGGATGAATATATTTTTGGAAGACCGCACTATATACCAAATTTCAAGTTACAAGTTTTCTATTGGTTTTCATTGAGAATTGTCATCCACAAGAAACATTATAATTAATTAATTTCAAAAGACTTGTATTGGATTCGCTATGATATGATACAGATTTAAACACACACATCCATCCTTATAAGTATAATTATTACCACTAAAGAAATGTTGGTTAGGAAAATATGGTTTTCTTGTCGGTTTACTATATTGTTGTTACTGATGACATTTGGCAACCAACGCCAAGCCCGCCCGTCTAGGCAAATGAAGTCAGAGAGAGAGCGTCTTCCGTTTTTGAATAGAGCACCCTCATACGAAGGTGGAAGTGCGACTTTTGGCTCATATATGGTAGCATCATCTGAATCTTCCAATTTAGAGATTGAAACTAGTGAAGACCCATAGCCTGGTACCAACCACCCCCAGAGGTACTAATTTGTAATGAGAACATGGGGGACATTGCGACCCGACAGGTTTTAAGTGCCCCAGTCGCCATTAGTGAACACGACGGATCTTCGGCTAAGCCGGGATTCGAACTCACCACCTTTTGGTAACGAGAACGTACTTTATTTTAAATCTATGATAATAACTTGAAACTCATCAGTATTATATTTAGACTAATTACATATGAATGTATCTGTGAATGAATTTTTTAACACATAAATAACCAACACACACATACGCAGTTCAAAACTATAACTTTACATATGTATTTATCCCATTTATGTTCGTACAGGATTTTTACCTGAAATAGACAGCTGATACTTCATCAATAATCAGAAAATTCGCAAACCCCCCTCCCCATTTTTGACAGATATACACGCAGAAAATAAACACAACATTTTTCAGCATTGAGATTATCATGCTATTAATATTTCACTTTGGGAAGCGTAGTTAAGTATTCGATCAAAACTTTAAAAAACAAAGTTTCAAACTGTTTTATTTATAAAAAATGGTATAATATATTAAAAGTTGATAATAATATTGAGTAAAAGCACTATTTATTTGTTTTCTATTGTTTTATAAAATGATCGTTAATTTAAAATATATATATATGTATATCGTTTGCAATGGGTTTGTGTTAAGGAATGAAGTCTGATTTTCATCTAAGTTGCGGGAAACCAAGTTTAGAAAACTCATTTTAAAATTCCTTTTAAAAAGTTAAATACATAGTCTTGTATGACTACGAATATAATACTAATGTCATTATATGAAACGATATCGACGACAATAGATTTGATTGCAAATTAAGTGGCAGTGAAAAATCTTAGTCTTATAAAATCTTCATCTTAACTTCAGTTAAAAAAAAAAATTGCATTTTGATTTTTATTCTAAAAAACAAATACCATTATTTTAAAGGATGATTTATGTGGATGTTAATCATTTTTAGCAAAAAATTATAAATGAATATAAAAGTTTATAATTTTTTAATGCTTTTTACTTTTTATTGATTTGATTTTAAAGAAAATTTTAAATTCTAATAAATAGTTTAAAAATGATTTTTATGTTCGAATACTAGATTGATTTGTAAAAAATTTCTGTTCTGTTGAACTTATGGTGAGATGATTTTGGAAGTGATAAACGTTCTGGAACTAACGGATATACATATATGTGTATCAAATCATTCGATTTCTC
>JAPDSC010092041.1:0-13808 GCA_026290005.1 Latrodectus geometricus | reverse complement strand
ATTTGCTATAGTATTAAAATGTTCTATTCAACACATCGATACAATCATGTGAATATGAATCAAATAAACGTAAAAATTTGTTTTAATTCGTGAGAAGGAAATTTTAATATGTTTCTGAGGATATGTTGTTTATATTATGCTTGTTTAATATGATTTTCATGTGTTACGGTGATAAAAATTTGCTGTTTCTAATCATTTAGTGGCCAAACATCCTAACCTGCATTTCATTCCCTCTTTTAATCTTTCCCGGATCATTTTTTTTTCAAATTTTTATTAAACTATGGTTCATTGAAAATAGTACACTATTTTAATGTAATTTTGAATTGAAACTATTTTCCTACTATAATTATAATCTTTGAAAACAGTAATTGCATCAAAAGCCGGGTTTTTTGCATTCTGTCGAAGAAATCAATGAATAAACTTTGCATGATTACACTGCAGTATTTGGGTATTCTGATTTCTGTTGCAGATATTGATAAGGGAATTCGAGTCTATGAAAGTAAATTCCTTTTGACTTGTCTAATAAGAAACAAAATTTAACGTTTCATTCAATAAACCAGCAATTAAAATTTAGAGGCTAAACGATAAGTTTCATGTTTCCTAGGTATTTAGTTAATTGATACATCCTTGCTTTCAAAATCGTTTCTTAAATACTTTCAGATTTTTTTTACAGTTTTCCTCAGACCCCGAAGGAATAAGTGAGTTCCACTAACAAACTTGTCAATGAAAACGTGTAAATATTTTTTGTTTGGAAATGCCTTTTGGGTAAATTTTCACTTCATTTGTAATAACAATATGATACTTTTTTCTGCAGCCTTTTAAATGCAATGAATGCCTATTTTTTACCATTACAAAGTTTTTTCTTTTATTTTGTGTATTTTATTTATTTATCTAATACTTTAATAGCATCACAAAGACTGTCGTTAATTGATTTTGATCCAGATTTGCTTAAGGATTATTTGCTTCCAAAGATTTCCTAATTATTTCGCTACCAAAAATTACATTCGCATGTGTGTTGATTTCTTTTTCACCAGGAATAAAAGGCTGTAACATTTAAAATAAATAGAATTCATTCATTTATTTTTGTTTTAGACAATACATTTTTGTCAGGAAATTTTTTGTTTGAAATCGGTTTGGTCAACCACTTGATCAATTGAAACATGCCTTTCTTCCAAATGAATCCAATTTCATCTTATTTTCACATAGCAGAACAGTTTTACGCAAGAGAAACTAAACTGAGGCCTACGACTCACTGTATAGCCTTCCTATAATTATGCACGTGGTACTGACGTAAAAGGTTTAGTCCCTGAGATTGTGATCTGAAATAGGATACTTTATCATGCTACATTGATAAAATAGCCTCTTCCGTATGACCAGTGGCACCGTGTGACACCTAACGCAATGATAATTCCTATATTCACAGCAGTCGAATTGTTTAATCACTGTTTCAGGAGTACGAAAACTTCAGTACATATCTTCCTTTTTTTATTTTTTTCTGAGAAAGGAAATATTTCGAGTTATTTTTTCATAATCAAATTTACAAAGGTTAAGTAAAATAGTTTAGCCTTAAACATGAATTTTATCTGACAGAAATGTATGAGCCGAAGTTAAAATAGCTAGTATATTAAACACTTTACTCTCAGCTCAAATATTGTATTGTAATTTAGAAGCTTCACTTTAAGGTGCAATGACTGTAGCATATATAATACTTTACTTTAAAAAAATTATTTAATTTTATATAATTTTATCATTTATAATTTATATTATCTGTTTCAAGATAGTTTATTAATTTCAAAAAAGTTTTTCCGAATACAAAAAAGAGTAATAAATGTTTGATTCATAATATTTAATTCAAATACATCATTTATATAAATACATGACAAATGTTTTTTTTCCGCATATATGAAATTAATTTTATAAGTTGAATGCAACACTTTTATTTAATAAACAAAGCAGAAATTCGGAAGGATTATAAGGAAATTATTTTACCTTTCCTTTCTGTAACACCGTGTAATTATTTTACTAAAAAATAATGCTCAAAACTCAGAATCAGGAAAAAAATTTCATATGAGTAATCTGTCGATAAATAAACCACGCAAATAAAAATGTGCTGAATTACATTTTCCATTATTCTTGAAAAAGTATTTTCTATTTCTTTTTCAATTCCCTTTAGGAGTTCAATATTTCTTTCAATAAATTGATCGGGAAAGAGGGTGAGTAAACATTTCTAACATACCTGAGTTGACTTTTGGGATAACTTAAAATTTTAAAAAGAAAGCAAAGAGCATTCATTCTTGATATGATTCCCTTTTATTTACCAAATTCTAAAAATTCGTAAATGGAATCACAGAGGAAATTATATTTATATTTTGAATCAATAAGATTGTCACAATCTGAAGAAAAGAAAAACTTGTACTGCAAGTCTGAAAATCGGATTTAAATATTTTGTATTGACATTAAAGATACACTTTAGCTTTGAATTTAAATGCTATTTACAATAAAAAGAGTTGACCAAATAAAATTTTGTATCAAATATTTGTTAACATGTTTCACTACACTTGAATTTTATTTTATACAATTGTCATTTTCTTAGTTTTGTATAAAATCTGATGGGTACTGTATTTTTTACTTTGACAAGCATTTATCAAAATATACAAGTAATTTGAAATTGATTTCAACCTATTTAATTTTTAAGTGTTTTTATATGGGGATCCAAATGTAAAATCTTAACAGATACTCAATTGTTTTAAATTAAGAATTCAATTCCTATATGAAAATTATTGAACTGTTTGTTCTTACCTTGGATAAAATTATATATAAAATGTTAAAACTTTAAAAGACATGAAATAAAAAAAATATATTTTTCATCTTGTAAATTTATTGCAACATTCATAAATAAAAACATTAAGTATATAGCAGTTATATGTTTCAATGTCTTTAGGCCTATAATATATAGTAAAATATTATTCCATGATTTATTAATTTATTATTATCTTGATACAGTGAAAATTTATGTTAATATTTATTAAATAAATATTACTGATTATTAATAGTTTACATAGAAATTTATGAATGTGTTCAATTTAAAGGAACAATGTCTATGAATTAAATCATAATCTAAAAAGAGTATTTTATATGCGCTAACATTTTTCATCTTAATTACAATATATTATAATTACTGATGACACTTGGCAAATGACACTTAATGCATGACGTAAAGCGAATAAATTAAGTATTTAATGTTTTTCTAGTATATAAATGATCAACTTGAAATGGTTGCTATAACTCAGCCTAACAAATGATATTGGTTGAGATATTTCCCTAATGTCGTCTGCAAATTTATCAACAAGACATTTTAAATCTTCAATTGATCAAATTCAAATGCAAATGATTAAATGTATGTTGGAAAACTCTGCCTTTTACTATCAATTTGTAATTAAAAACACACTATTGCTTCAAGCTTAACTATTCTGTGTAAAATCTAAGTAGATTTTCAAAAGATTGGTATGTTGATATATTTACAGAAACTATTATTGTGGCACAAATGTAAGAAAAATAATGATTCCTCTTTTGATTAATGTAACATGCAAATATTAATTAAACATTCCTTAGTCATTAATTTTTTTTATTTAATTTCGAGTAAATATTATTATTATTTTTTTTTTGTTAATAAATTCTTAAAACAACAAGATAGTTATGTTAAATTTTCTCAAGGATTCATTAAACTTACAAAAGGTTTGCCAAAAATGAACTATGTTTAGAAATTGAGTATTTCTGAAAGTATATCTAGAAGTATGATGCTGAAAACAAAAATTTTTACTTTATTTAGAAAAATATTTTTTTTAAAAATTTAATGATTTATTTTCGTTGAAAGTATAAAAGTTCAATGTAATATCAGAAGTATAGAAGACACACAAGACTATTTTAAGAACAACAAATTATAATATATAGTAATCTGACTATTTATCATTTCTTAAAATGTTTTCGTTTGAATTTCAGCAATTTTGTATTTTCTTGCTTTATTCAAATAAATAAGTTTTAATTAAAAGATCTGTTGAAAAATCCAATTGAGGGTTTTCATAATTAACAATATTGTAAATATATTATATCATGGTAATTTTTCGGCAAATATATTCTAAAATGCTATAAATTTTTTAAGCATTTTTAATATTATTTAAGTTATATATATATGAATATAATTAACAAAATGTAACAAAATTATTAATGTTTAATGAACAATAACGTAAATGCATAATTTTGCTTTTTTAAAACTTTTTTTCCCAAAATTATTCTAAATTTTATGTATTATTTATATTTATTTTGCTGCAGCATTTATATACATAATTAAAATAACTGATACAATTTATATTTTGTAAATCCTTGAAAAGAATTTTTTTTTCATTTGGAACATTATAGACGACAGTTTCAGCTTTGGTACATGTATGAAAATTGTTACTTAGACAAATCACTGTTATTTCACAGACATTGAAACTTCTTTAAACAGATATTCTATTTCAAAGAGCTCTTGAAATGTGGAATGCTAATTTTAATAATTTTGCATATAATGATTTAATTATGTATTCATTATGCATTCAACCACAGTATAAATCATATAAAAATAAATAACACACTAAATTTTAAGCGTAATAGATTTATTTTATCTTAAATAGTTTTAAGACTACTTACACTAAATTGTTTTGAAACTATAACTTAGAAAATTCTAAGATTACTTAGAAATAGCTCTAGTTTGACCATGTTTCTTATATTTTAATCAAAAATTGGCTATGAATTAATAATATTATTTATATTAGCAGAAGCTAAAAATTACGTCAACCTTAAAATAGGTATATTAATGTAAAGAATTATATTAGGCTTTAATACACACATATAGAAAGTTTTAATAAATATACTCTTTTAAATTTTTTTCTAATTGAAAACATCTATATGAGCCAGTTCTATTTATTTATTGTAGATATTTTTAAAAAATATTTTATGTAAGAAATTATACTAAAATAAAAATATAACAAAGGACAAAATATGCTTATTTGAAAAATTATATTATTAAAATTATAAAATAAATATAATAAAAAAATATTATTAAAATTATAAAATAAATATATTAAATTTACTGAAAATTATTCACCAAATTACTTATGATGGAAATTTTTCTGCATCACTTTTACTGATTTACAAATTTTAAAATTACATAATGAACTTAAAAATTATTCTAATCTAAACTTTAAATAAATCCACAACTGAAAGCATATATTTTAAATAATAGATTATTAAATATTTCTTAGGTTTTTCCACCTATTTTGATTTGAAATAAATTCAAAATAACAATGTATCTAGAGAACTAAAAAATATTTTCATTACTGTTAATACATTATAATAATAGACAAAAAAATCAATTAATATTAAATTTCATTTTAATATAGTATATAACAAATGAGAAAAAATAATTTTGTTCAAACAAATATATTTATTACAGGTAGGAAATAATGGAGAATTAAATAAAAATAAAGAATAAAATACATAAAAATAATTTTTAAAATTTTCTCCAACATTATTAGGACAAATACGAAATTTGTAGCAATAAAATGTTGAATAATTTTTCACAGCATAACTATTCGTTATTTTATATTTTTTCGTTTATAATTAAACTTCAAAAATCAGGTAGATTTTTACTTGTTAGTTAAATCTTCATTGGAACGTATTAAAACATTTCAACTATTATTTTAAATTATTTTCAAATGGTATAAAAATAGAATTAAGGCATGTCAGCCAAAGTATAATAAAATATATTTATCAATACAAGTAATTTTTGCTTAGAGTTTACTACAATGAATACAGAAGAAGAAAATTTTTATAGCTATAATAATTATATGCTGAAAAATATTTCATAATATATTAATAGTTATTTTTTACGAAATATACTACATATTTTTAAATAAGTGTGAACTGTATATTAGATATAACTTAGATGTATTTGCTTATGTTAAATATAATTGACAGAATATTTTAATGATTACTCATCTATGTCAAAGTTTCTCGTAATTTATATATTTAATATCTTTGCTATTATATTTTAATGTCATTCACTTCACTTGAAAATCAATAAGCACATTTATCACATAACTAAAAATCATTCATCAAAGTAATTAGAGACAATTCTAATAAAGAAAGCATTTATTGCTTCATAAGACAAATATTTCATATTGATTTTTCCATATTTCAATTACATTGTCTTTTTTGAATGAAAAGTGTACGAATTTAATAAATTTGCAACATTATTGTTAGCACTATTGTCTTCAATTCAACAATACGTTTCTTTGATTCATATTCAAGGCTTGGGATTTGGAGTACTTGGATTTAACTGTAGACATTAAAAAAATAGGAATCTAATCTTCTGCTTGCTTACAGTTTAAGAAAACTGTTAAATGAAAATGAGATACTAAGATATTAATGATCCTGTCATTTGTTCAGTAAACTGTTAGCTTTCTTTTTAACGTTTTTAACGTTCAGTATGAACCAGATGTTAAAATAATCAGTTAAATAGTAATTAATAATATTTCCTATTGTTAATTTATCTACATCTGAGCAAAAGTATATTTCTCCACGTATTAAGAAAGAAATTTATCTTGAAATTTCTTAACCTCGAATTTTGTCTTATCTCTAGAAAAGGATATCATCGCTATCTAAATGATGATTCAAAGATAATGGTAAATATGTCTTTCTGTCGTAATAAATTTGTTGTACAGTGATATTTCTAAAAGTTATATAGCTGTCAATATTTTATTCCTCAGTAAATAGCAAACAAATTACACATCCTTATTTAGAATAAGTGATATATTTTTTTTATCATGTATTCTATGCAATGGGAAAAGAAAAAAGAAAGTTTTTTTGATGTATGACGTCCCCAATTACGGACACTTTCATACAATATAATCATTAACATTCAAAACATTGAATGTATATATGTATATATATTGACATAAGAATTATTATGTAAGAACAAACTACATTTTAGGATTTAAGGCAATAGGAATTTTTAGGGTAACATGTGGTGCATATTTTGAATAATTTGCATACGAAAGAATTCGAAATATGATTTTTCGCGTAGTTATATTTTTTAATCATTTATTTTGAAAAATGCATTTCCCCTAAAATTAATGAATCTCATTTCTGTATGTAAATTTTTGAAAATAAAATTGATTATTTAATACATTTAGTTTATGTATTAAATACACAATTTTATCAACAGTTTCAAAAAAGAGAATTTTCCTATTGCTATTATTATTAATTACACCAAAAATCAAAATTAAGCTAACTATTAAAACCATTTTTATATGGATTTTTTAAAAATTATATGTTGCTGCATGAGTCAATCAGAAACATGTTTGTTCTTTGAGCAAGAGATTCTGAAAATTGATTTTTAATACTTTGCTAAAAATATCATTTTATATATTTTAAAATTCTCTTCAAATACATTTTAGGAGTTATGAAATTTAATTAAGATTTATTAATTTCGATCACTGTATTTTCTCTTAAAAATATCACAAAAATTTTAGATCTTATTCTTAATTTTAATCCACCTGTTTTATTTAAAATAATTGCCAAATAAAAAAAGCAGATTTATTATACTTCTAAATTTCTTTAACTTTTATAAATTTATTCACCTAAGATTTCCAAAAGTCCTCCTTTTATTATTAATTTATGCAAACAAGAAGTACAATCAATCATTGTTTATATTTGTTTTAAATACAATAGAAAGAGAATTAAATGATTAATTAAGTTTAAATGTTGTTATTAAAAGAGAATAAAATAATCTACATAATATCGTTAGTTAATAAGCAATATTTTCTATTGTTATGCTATATTTTTTAAAATAAACTTTCATTTACTATATTTGATACTTTGCAAAGGACTGACGAGGCATTAAACTATTGTTCTTAAAACTTCTTCATCAACAAAAATATATTGTAAACTAATTTATTGTATACATTGATTATAAATTGAAAAAGTCACTGAATTTTCAGGAAATTCTCTAGCTGGAAATCTTTTGAAATTATAAATGTTTTCATTTCTTGCAGTCATGATAAATAGATATATAAGAAAAATAATATATAACTATTTATTATTCTACAAGCTTATTAATAAGGAATTGTAAGTTTCAAAAGTTAGGAAAAGTTAGGAATTTTAATACTTTGCAAAAAAAAATTTCTAGCATTTAAATTGCCAATAATTTGAAAAGTAAATGTGATAAAATCATTGTCACGTCATCAATTTAAATGATGATGTTTTTCGAATGCATGATACCAATGCGGGTTCTCATTGATTATGTGTAAGAAAACTATTGTAATCATGAGTATGTATTTTCAGTTGATATTAAAAAACTAACTTAAGGATCATGGATTAAGTATCAGCGTTAACCATATTATATATGCTCTTATTTCTAAAACAGAGACAAAACAGAAGTCATGTTGACATGCACTGATGGTGAAAGCAGGTGTAGGGATAATCTTAGTTTCATTATAGACTCTTGCTATCTTGTAAATAATATGTTTAAAATTTTGAAATCCATGATTTTGCAGCATGAATTCCTGATTTATTACCTTAATTTGTCCCTAATTACTATTGTTAAAACAAGGTTTATTAAGAGTTTGAATTTCTTGTTATATAACCATAACAATTTAATGTTTACAGCATTAAAAAAACAATCATTTCATTGGGTAGCTCATTTTCTATCAAAATCAGACATGAGTTGTTTATCATTTTATTTTTACTTGAGAAAATTTCATATGCAAGAACAATATTAAAGTGAAACTTCGAAAGAATCTATGACTATCATTTTTTTAATTTTATCATAATTTTAAGTGGTGATATTTGTTAGCAACATTTGATTTGAATAAATACGATTAAATGTTTTTTGTTTTGTATTTTTAAACAAGATATTAGTACCACAAAATACATACATGTATATTGTGCAATAGTAATGAATTATGTTTCTTTAAAAGCATATGTAAACGGAATATCAATTATCTAAGGATATTAATTCATATATTTTTGTTTCTAACTGAATTCTAATACTTTTAATTGTTTTTGAATAATTGAAATAGAATTGCATTTTCTATTTAATACTAATTGACATAGAAAAATAAATAAAAATGTCAATTTTTAGTAAAAGCATTTGTTTTTCTAATTTTCGTTTCTTTAATTTATTTAAGCATGGTTGTAGTTTAGCAGAGGAATCGTTGGTCTTAAGGTAATATTTAATTAATTGCATTAGGTTCATTTAATTTCTGTCTTTAAAATATCAGACATCATACTATTATTCTAATATCTTACTTTTTTTATTTTCACTTTTTGTAAAAAAAAAAAAAAAAAAAATGTAGAATTTTATTTTTTTAATTTGCACAGTTAACTTTTAAAATAATAAATAGGTCGATTTCAATGCATTTTTATTTTATAATATTTTTGGACAAATAATTAAGTTGTAGTTTTAAATGTTAAAATTGAAATATGAAATTACGAAGAAAATCATTTAAAAGTTCAGCTAAAAATCGGCGAGTATAACCAAAACTTACGTGAAAATAATCTCCTCAAAACGTGAATTTATTTATAAATAAATATCTGGTTAGAGTAATAAAAAGGTAAATTGCATTTATCTGAAATATTTACGAAAATATTATTCACTTTTTTTAAGAATTCTGTTTTCTTATATTTTGGTTTTCTTCGAGTTTGGTCAAGAAACTGTGCAGCTTAATTCCTTCTGACCCACTGGATTTGACTTTTCAAGAATAAAACAAATATTGTGAGAATAAATCTTTCATTGTGTATAAAATGGACTTTTCTTATGCTGTAAAAATGAAGCAGACTTTAAGGTAAACAGGAGCTTATATTTTAGATCTCGAATATTTTCAGGAACTTAAAAAAAAAAAAAAGATGATAAATTTCTCTCAGATAGGAGAGAAAGGATTTGAATACTGCTTTTGGGAGCAATATTTCATTCGTGAATTTCAGTTTTATATTTCTGAAAAAAACATAAATAATATAAAATATGAATAGAACGTGCTATTGTTTCCTTCAAGCTTTATTAATGCATATAAGTAAATTTAAGAAAAATTACATATCCTCGTTTTTCGAAATTTTAAATTAATTTTATAGTTAAATGATTGATGATTATATTATTTCTTGAATCGATACTTATTTTATTCAATGAATGTAACAGAAAAAGATAATTTTATATATATTAGGTAGCATCAACTAAATAATCAGTGTTTTGAAAAATCAAAGCATTTTTCATATTTTTAATCTTATACAATGATTTTCTTTTACGGTAATCTTAATAATATTTTAAAACACCCTTTTTAAGAGATACTTAGATATTATAAAGTTAATTTGTGCAATTATTGAACTATACTGAATAGAATTTTGTCTCAATTGTTTTACTTTCACTTGATAGGGTAGATAACTTGTTTTATCTTCTGTGAAATTACAGTTATATTTATAAATACGAATGTGGATTACTGAATCAAAAATTTTACTTAGGTTTGGAGTTTTTTGCATCAAATTAGCGAATAAATACAGCAAAACTTGTTTATAAATGTAAAAACTATTGCTATAAATCGAATAATCACGTTATTTTATTGCTCTCTGTAGAAGTATGTATTAAATATACTTTGAAACATTGCAAAATTATAATACTCTTATGATGCATGTGTTCATATTGGTGTTTCTATAATTCCTATGAATTCACCAATATTCATTTTTTCTTTACTTTAAAGAGGGTCACCATATGGAATTCTTGTTTTTATTGACAATTCTTGTTTTTTTATTTGCTTACGAATTTTAAATATTTTATTTTAAAGAGGATTTAAAAGTTTTCTGTGAAGTCAGAATTATAAGTCCTGGTAATCGAAATACACAAAGGCGCCTCTTTGTTGAAACACTTTATTTTCAATTCCTGTGTTTAACTGAGGATCAGGTGTTTTCATGTTCTAATCCAAGTCTGAAGATTTTGTTTTTGGTTCCTAAGATCATTGTATCATTTCTATGCATGCGCTAATCCAACAAAAAATAAATAACTATGTTTTGCCATCTTCATTCTGAACAGACAAGAAGTTTTAAAATTTTGACAAACAGTTTGTCTCTTAAAAGAAGTTTATAAATGTTTAGATATCATTAAACTACGATCTCAGCTGAAAATATAAGTATTTAAAGTGAAACACAAAAACACTTATTAGATTGCTCTTGTACTAAAACAAGTTAAAACTGCTTTAGAAAAAAACTGAAAATAGGTTTTTTTTCTGCAAAAACTGAAAATAGGTTAAATGTGCATCAAACTAGGTTGTTGACAATTCTACCGTAAGATCACCATAAATAATGGAAAAAAGAAACTTGCCAACATGGATCAATAATAAAAAATAATAAAAACATTTATTTCACTGATGAACATGTAATGCATTAGTAATATTAAATTTCTTTCTTTTTTTAACATTTTATGTTGTTTTCAAGACAATTTTAGGTAAAAAATGATTAACTCATATCATAATTCTATAATGGAAAATATGTATTATCTTATTTATATGATGGTGAAGACTTCTTATGGATCCAATTCTAAAGAAAGTCAAGAAAATAAACTTTTTCTTCTTTGAAATTGCATAGATTCAACTATAGAAAAATATAGTATAAAATTTTTTAATATATCATGCAGGCACTTAATTACTCAAATATCATTAACAAATGATTCTCTTTTAAATTCACACTAAGAATAAAGAGAATGAACAGAAAAATATTTTTCAAATAGTGTTCTTTTGATACTGCATTAAGAATTATTATAAATTATAAGAACGAATTATAAATTATAATAAAATATTTAAAATTTAAAAAAAAACATAAAAAAAATTAATGTTTTTTAATGAGATGTTTTCAGGACATCATCAGAAATGATAGTCAAGGAATTTAAGTAAATTAATCAAAACAAATTCATGGTCTCTTTAAATATCGTTATTTGTAATAAGATAGATATAAATTGAGAATAAAAGATCGTATTATGTTTATGTGCTGCTAAACCTTCATCCGTCATCTTTATAATCGTATATTGATTTAATTTTTGCATCACAAACTTCACAATATATGACGTTTTCCATAAAAATTTATTGTTGTGCACAAAATATGATTCAATCAACTATTAAAGGTTTAAAGATTCCTTTTCTAAAAACCACTAAAGATCAAAAGATTTCTTGTTCCCATGAGATGGAAAGTAATATATTGCAATCAAGAACGATTAAACAATAAACTTTATAGTTTAAAAAAAACATTTATTGAAGAACTCAGAAATGCCAGTTTGTTCCATAGGCAAATATCCATGAAACTTAAAATTTTTAAATTTTGAATGAAGAAGTTTCCTCATCTTCTATCTGACTATATTATTTGTTCTATATAAATAGTGGGATCCTCTCGAAAGCTGTGAAACAAAGCTTAACTATTTAAACAGCACAGATATAATATTTAAACTTTTGTCTGAATAATGCAAATATGTATATTTTGTAGTTAGGTTAAGAATAGTTTTTTCTAAAATAAATATAAGAAATATATAATAGTAACACAAAACTTATATATTACATTCCGATAAAAGCAAAACTAAGTTTGCAGTATATATAGTAAAATACTTTCTTAAAGATAAAGTTCTATTAACTATTCTAATACAATTTGTATTAAAATTATAAATGTGAAGGATTATTTAATACAATAAACTTGATATATTAATAAATTCACCAGAATTTGAGCTTGTAATATCAAAATTTATCAATGATATACTTCATTTATTAGATGACAACTCAAACTTATTGTTTCACATTTGTTACGTATTGTTTACGTATTTTGAACAAAATGTTATAGAGCTTTGTCCATAAGAAAAAAAATCATGGAATTATTTAATTTATGAAAATTTAAAATATACTTGCTTGACCCATTATAAAAAAAATTGAAAAAATAAATAAGCAAATGATATTAAAGTGTCCAACTCTAAGGATAAATTTCTGGTTAATAAGATATTATAAATGCCATCAAGTATCAATTTTGAATATATATTTGGTAAACGAAAAAATATTTATAAAGGATAAATTTCTATATTATTATCTATATTCTGTCTATTTTTATAAAATAATTTTATAAGTGTTTCTACAATTATAAAGAGGAAATTCATCCATACTATACTATGTATATATCATGTTTCCTATTCAAAACACTTAGAGAATATAATTCTGTATATATTGTGATGATGGAGAAATATTTTGATGAATGTCACATCGCATGCAAATGTTATATTGAAAAATATGGAAGATGAGGTGAAAGAAAATTAAAAAAAAAAAAAAATTAAAGTAATATAGATGAAAAATTCAGATTTTATGGGTATTATAGAAACAAAAGAAACATGAGTTTCATTAAATGATATTGTTTCTCTTGACCGAAATGTATATCCCTTAGAACAGAGTTGTTAAAATGAAAAAAAGCAGGATAGCATAAAGTGAAATTAGCATATTTATCCAAGTTAGTTTCATTTGAACGGATAAGGATACATAATACATCAAGGAGTATAACTGTTTACTATAATACTGAAGAATATCCTAAGATATCCTAAAGAAATCATTTGAAATTGAAGTTCTAACTAGAAAGAATTGAAAAAGGAATATAAACTGAGAATTCAATGAAATGTTTCAAGAGCACATTTAGGCATTCCAGCTGATGACAAGAAAATAGTAAAAAGTTTCTTCTCTATAGTCAGCAATTGAAAATATATTTTA
>JAPDSC010092040.1:0-10784 GCA_026290005.1 Latrodectus geometricus | reverse complement strand
ACATTTAAATGAATATACTATTGGCTTCACTGATGTCTATATTTATGTAAGATATTCTTTCACATTTTATTGAAATTTTATTTTCTGCAAATTCTTGTTAAATTAAAGTGAATTTAACCATTTTTCTACTTATTGTTTCACTTTTTATATCATAATATTTCAGAAATTTTTTGTAAATATAGTTTTAGAGAGAAAATATAATACCCTTGATTATATTCTGTACTGGAAAAGGGGGAAAGAAATAGTTTTAATTTCAATTTAAAGAAATTTAAAAAAAATTTAAAAATGAAAAACAGTAAACCACCTTTATCAGTGTTATCGATTTGTCTCATAAATAATGAAGTTTAAATTTAATTTTATCGGAAAATATATTATAGAAAATTAATTGTCATTAAATTTCTTATTTTAATTTATCAAAAAAGAAAATATTAAAGATAAGTATAATAAAAGTTTTAGCAATTTGTTGTCAATCACTTGTATAATCAATCTGATATTACAATACGTTGGTCAGATAATGAAGATAATCATATAATTTTTTTTAATAAAATAGAGGAAGCTGCATTTGAATTTGAAAAATGTAAATTTCTGAAACTATTTAAATTTTGTGTGTGCAATTCCTTTTTTTTTAAATAAAACACTCACATTCACACAAATTATAATCAAAATGATTGCACCTAGCTTTTTAGACGATGAAAAGCTTTTCATAAAATAGAAATCTATGCATTCACTAACAGTAATTTCTAATAGGCTATATAAATCATATATGATTGTTCTCTAGATTGTATAGATTTAACAGCACACAGAACTTGTAGGATCAATACGAGGAATTTGACCGTATGACTGTTTGTATTGTAAAACTAGCAGAAAGAAGACAATTATTCAAATAATTGACACACCATGGCTAAAATCTCTTATAAAACCTTTCCCTTGAAAACATATATTAAATTAAACTCAAATTACTCAAATTTACACAGCAAAACGAAGATGATGACTTATACTGTTCTTCCTAAGGCCTTCATCAATTATTGTTTTGTCAACCATACTTCGATTAATTCTTTTTTAGCCAATGTGCATTTGTTTCATAGTATAAAAATTCGGAAGCTGTCGGAACATTTTTATGTTCACCCGATAAAAATGGTTTACTAGTACACTATATCGCTTAGAATGTCTTATTGAAACCAAAATCCATTTAAAACGCATATCAGACATTCCATCCACTCAAAGGTTTAATTTTTGCATTAACTATAAGACCTTGTAAAGTTGCAAACTTAGGTTTTTTTTCTAATGGTGGGCAACCTTGAGCATGTAAATAACATTAGCCCATTTGCCGCAACAAGCCCCGGAAACTGCTACTCGTTTCATCGTTACTCGTTGGGCACCTGTGTTGGAGTCACGTCTGAGTCACGGAGGTTCATAGTCTTTCGTAAGTCACGGAGGTTCATACGAGTAGCACTGCCCACGTCACACCACCACAAACCTATTTATAGGGCGGGCCACATTCATCCATCATCTGAGGAAAGGACAAGAAACAGAGAGAGAGAGAGAAAAAGAACATCCATGCCAAAGCCGGGATTCGATTCCAGGTCCTTCCCATCCGTAGTCAGTAACGCTAACCACTAGACAGGTTGGGCGGCAAAATGCGTCATATGACACATCATAGTTTGAGCAAGTTTCCTCTCATTTTCATATCAGCATTCATTAAATTCTCATAAAAATGTTTTTATTATGATTTCTTGCCTTGCAGAAGTAATTCACACAAGTTTAAGGTATAAAACACATTTTTACCAAAATCCTTCATCTTTTATGTTTATAACCTGAATTTTGAGCCTGAGTGTGTATCATTAATTTCCTTTTCAACCATTATATAAATTTAGATAACTAGAATAGTTGTAAAAGCTTATATTTAATGGTGAGTTTAGGTTCCGTTGGAGCCGTCTAGCTAAAACATTTAAGTAGACTGTACCTCAATAAAAATAACATTTATTTAAACATAACAAAAATATATTAAACGAACAAAACAAACATTTAAACATAACAAATGACGAAGTCCAGATGGTAGGTTCCCACTTTTAGAGCTCTTACAAAATAACTCTATAAATTTGGTGAGAGGGGCCACCATCTATATCAAAAAGGAGGTCTTAATAGGTTCCGTTGTGCATTAAACAGTTATATCTTCAAATATTTTCTTTCTAATATAGTTTATACTTTATAAAAGGAGAATAAAAAGATATGATTAAATAAAATATCTACAAAAGTAAAATGAAAACTTTATCATTACCTGTTTAAGTCACTGTCTACTGATTTGAACATTAATCAGGTTATTTTTGGCAGGTCATTACATAGCAGGTCACTGCAGACAAACAGAATTTTTTTTTATTCTTCCGCAGGTATTTCTTTCTAATTTCTGAAAGGGAATAAAAACATTTATATGTACTAGGGAACTGTAATAAATATATAAAAAATTATATACTTCACACTTATTGCATTATATACTTACACTTATTGCATTCAAGTTTTACTTTTCATAAAAAGTTTTAAAAATCTTTTTATAGAAATGAGTTATTTTCTTAATAAGGAAACATTTATTTTTGTCTTATTAATTCATTTAAAGAAATTATTTAATTGAAATTAATTACCAATTATTTAAAATTAATACTTAATTTTTATTTTATTATTAAACATAATCGTATTTCATTAAAACTATCGCAAATAGGAGCTTGAAAAAGTTAATTCATAAAATAAAAAAGCAAGATTGAAAAATTTTTAATACACGTATTGTTGTTGTTACTGATGATACTTAGCAACGCCAAGCCCTCCTGTCAAGAGACTATTCGAATGAAGTCAGAGAAAGAGAGCATCTTTCGTTTTTGAATAGAGCACCCTCATACGAAGGTGAAAGTACGACTTTTGGCTCCCAGATGGCAGCACCAACTGAATCTTCCAATTTAGAAATTGAAACCAGTGAAGACTAGCTCCAACCACCCCAAGAGGTATTAATTTGTAATGGGAACATGGAGGACGTTGTGACCCGTTATATTTTACATGCCCATCGCCATTAATGAACACGACGGATCTTCGGCCCAGCCGGGATTCGAACTCACCACCTTTTGGTAACGAGAATGACGCCCTAACCAACCAGGCCACTGCGGCCTCCTGTGTTTGTGCTCTCTTTATATAAATGGATTATGGATGGATGATATAAACGGGTACCTATGGCATGTGTGCACTGAAAAAGTCTGACTCCACTCCAAATTACGCTTCAGTTAGAGGAGCAGCGCATCCCATATTGCCAGCCTAAATTAATATTAATATCGTTGATAACACAGTTTTCGAACATATTACATCAACATTTAGTTGAGTTATTTAATATTTGTTTTTAATTTTTTGGATTTTTCACTAACAGTGGGGCACATTCAGATGTTGAAAACAGAAAACCTTGAATACTCCGAAGCACTTACTTTGACAGATGTGCATGCAGAAAAAAATTATTCATATTCCTTTTCAACAGTAACTGGACGAAAGAGAGCTATAAGTTACGATGATAAAGGGGCTACACATACACAATTGAGTAATTTCGAATTATAGTCAATTTCAATTATAAATAGAATTTAATTGATGTGAATTGTTAACATTTACTATATTAAGTTATAATATAGCTTTCTAAAAGTTTATTGCACAACTCTACTATTATTTAAATATTAGTTTTTATTTCAATATATTTAAATAACAATCTTATTTAATGAATAAAGGAGACAATTTAATTTGAAAAGTAACACCGAAAATTGATATAAGGAGTATTTGAAGAAATGTGAAAAATATAAGTATTATAACTATATTTTATTAACGCTTACATAAATTTGGCTATTGTAATAATAATAAACACTACACAGTTTTAGTTAGGATGAAATATTTCTATTGTATTTAGAGAATTTTATATATTGTGTATACATATATATATATATATATGATTCCTCAAATTCAAGAAGGAAATTATTAATTTATTTTGAACTACAAAAAATATTAGAACTACAAAATATATATATGCAAAAATATTAGACTATTTTCAGCGTTTTCCTTTTTCGGATTCTACGCAAAAACATGTCATATGTAGAATTCAAACTTTCAAAAATTTTTGTTTTTTTATATCAATATCAACAGAACAAAAGTTAATTTTTTCATCTCTTTGAAGAGTTATGTTTAGTTTAGTGACCAATTCATTGTCATCATTGTTTTGTTTTGTATTTTATTACCACTGTACGAAAATATAAAAAGTAGAAACCAATTTCTAGAATTAAATAAAACAGAAAAAATTCGCTTTATTGATTATTTAATTTTAATTTTTTTTTATTTGAGGAAGAAATTTTCTTTATCCTTCATATAATATTGTTTTTTCTAAGTATTATATTTGATGAAAAAAAGTTTCTGAGATATATATTGGAGGCAATTATTTTTATAATTCTTCATTTGTTTTCTTTTTTTAACAAATTGGTTGTTTTTACTTTAATGTTTTTCTTTTTATTTATTACTTAATTTTCCAGATTTTCTGAGTTTTTAATTTTTCTTTCATTATTTAATTTTCCAGATTTTCCGAATTGAAGGTTTAAAACATCGTGCATTAATCATATGATATATAAACCATGACATGTGAAAATGCATTTTCCTATAATAAAGTTCCAATGTAATTTTTTATCTTT
Source organism: Latrodectus geometricus (assembly GCA_026290005.1). Taxonomy (NCBI): domain Eukaryota; kingdom Metazoa; phylum Arthropoda; class Arachnida; order Araneae; family Theridiidae; genus Latrodectus; species Latrodectus geometricus. The sequence goes on along the minus strand of JAPDSC010092040.1, from coordinate 6,090 downwards.
TTAACTAAATATCTTTGATGTATTAAGCTTCTTCCATCAACCTTCTTTTGCTTCAATCATAGCAACTATTTTAAAAGTTTAAGATAATTCTGTACACTATCAAACCATTTCAATTTTGTTTGTATTTCTAGCTCTGGTTCCAATAAATTTGTGGTTGAAGATTTTAAATGTCCCAAAAGACATTCTGTAATTTGTACATTTCATTTCAATTAAAAAGTCCAAATTCAATCTTTTATCTTTTTATTAACTAAATATCCTTGGTATATTAAGCTTTTCCCATCAACCTTCTTCCATTTCAATCTTAGCAGCTATTAAAAGTTTAAAATAATCCTGTACACCATGAAGCCGTCTCAATGTTGTCTGCATTCCTAGATCTGGTCCCAATATTTTTGCAATTGAGAATTTTAAATGTCACAAATGAAAATATAATTTGGAAGACGTACTATGAACATTTCTATTCAAAGCCTATATTGGGTACAATATAGGGAATATTACATAATTTTTTAAATTAATAAAGAAGATTTATTTAAAATTTTTTTATTATGTTTAACCTGTAATGCTTTTTAGCATACTCATAATTACTCCATAACTAGCATGTCTGTACAAACTTTCTTCGTTAAAGCGCTAATATGTTTCTGAGAACTTTTCTTACAAGCACGATTGCTTGCTATCTAATAAGAGACTTAGTCTTAAATAAATATCAGGTTTAACGATTGATTCCCATACCATACTTTTGTATACCTTTAATTTAATGTTGATCTTAAATATGTTCTTAGAACATGAAGACATTAATTAAGAGCAAATGGCAATCCTTTTATATTTAGTATTAAAATTATTTAGGATGTTAATGCTTGAACTAAAATAGTATAAGTTATTAACTAGTTGAAATTTACTAGGTAATTATAATTTGTTGGAATTTTTAATTCGCAGTTTGAACAAGTCTTCGTTAATAAACAGATACATCTTTATTGCAGACTTCTAATCTGAAGTAAGTAAAGATTTATTTCTGATTTGTTTGGAAAATATTTTGTTGTGTTACTAAATCATGGACAGTCTAATTGCAAGGTTGTTGCAAGATATTTTGATGTTTACCTCGTAAATTGCATCGTGGAAATTTTTTTCACAAATAGTGGCTTCTAATCACATGACATAAGAGAAAAAACATGGCAAATTCTAACACTAACCCCGACAGAGGCTCATGTAGAAGGCAAAAACACAGCATTCCTCTCTCATATCTTCAACAATGGCTGGTTTCGAATCTTGTACTATGTTCTCTAAAGAATGTTTTACAACTAAGACATGATGAGTCACTGTTTGCGCCTACTTATGGGCTTTTTATTTTTTGGCAGTGTGACAAGAAAATTATATGCGAAAAATCATCCCTGAATCAAGCCTGGTGGAAAAAGCCATATTGTTGCAATTACCTAAACATAGAAAACCATTTTGACATTGGTTAGTGGACAGCAAAGAGTAAGGTAAGGCATTTTAATATCATTTGCTTAAACTAATTTTTGGGAGGACATTTCATAGATAGTGGGTCACATTCATGTGTTTAAAAGAGTATCCCAGAAAATTTCCCAGCACCTACACCGACAGTCGAGCAGTTTAATGGATGAGTTTCATTGTAAGGATCCTTATTAAGAGCATCCTAAGGATGCTTATTAAGAGCATCCTTACAATGAAGTAAGAAAAAAAACATTATAAAAATCAAACAAAGTATTTTTTTATTACGATACTTGAATTTCTTTGACGACACATAACAAAGCATTTGTATACTACGACACACACTCGATGGCGTTTCTCAAAGGTACCTCTTTGAGGTCAGAGTCCAGTGTGACGACAAAGGGTTAAAGTAAGTAATGGATTTTGAAATTTTTATTAATATCTTAAAAATCTTAAGATTTATATTTGTGAATCCCAAAATTACTTATATGGTTGAAGAATTTTTATATTTTAAGTAATTTATTATTAGACTATTTACTTATATAATTTTGTATTTTATATTATTCGAAGTGATATGACAGAAGTATCGTTAATTATTATGCTACATTGAGATATGATAAAAAAATAGGCAAATATTAAATATAACATCTTTGAATAAATGACGTGCTTTTTTTTACTTTTTACGAAGAAAAAATTATTATTTCTTCTTCAGGAAAATAATGTTTTTTGCTTGTTAATCGTAATTAAAAACAGTCTGAAAAATCATTCAAACTTTATTTTATCCTGAAAATACATCATTTTATTAAGATTGATTGTTTTTAATATTTTTAAAATACATATATCAGAAGCTTCTACCTCAAATTTAATAAATTAATCTTTTGACTTTGAAATTTAATTTTTTTCCTGTCTTTATCAATATTTTTTGGAGTCGTGAATTAATTTTTTCTATAAAGATTGTTCTAAAGATATTTTTAGTTTTTTGAAAAGAATTTTTTTTTATATAATCTTTTTAATTATCAAGAGACTTACGTGAATAATTTGTTAAGAAAATAATTTAACGTGCAGTTGAAAAACAAAAGTTATTGGTTGGAAGGAAGATAAATATCTTTATTTCTGTTATTTATCATTCCACCAATAATTACTTATATTAATATTTAAAAAACAAATATAATATTAAATTAAATAAGCAAAATATATTTTTTTATTGCGAAATACATATTTATTTCTATTCCAACGAACAATAATAATGTTTCTTGTGGAAGAAAAATTAATATGATGTTTCTTGGGATTATTTCATTTATTGTAATGCCAAATATGCCGTTATGCCATCAATGAAAAATAGTAAAAAAAATAAAATATTATAAGATAAAGAAAAAAAAAACAAAATAATAACAAATAAATAATAATAAAATGATAACAAAAAACAAAAATACTTTTTTCTTGCACTACAAGTAAAAATTTATTTATTTATTAATTTTTTTTTGAAAAAAAAGTGATGAAACTTTTAAATAATTTCTGAGTTCGAAAATTACTTCAAAGTTAAAATTAAAAGTATTCTTAAATATATTTGTCAGTCAAAAAATGTAATGTGAAATGTATGGCAAGTGCTTTCAAGAAAAGGGAACTAGTAAATTAAAATTATGTAACAGAGAGCATGAGCTTACTACAAATAAAAAAAGAATTATTAATATTGTATTTATTTATTAAAATGTGAAAAATATTATTTCATATGCTTCCAAAACAATATTATACTTCATAAATAATAATTGAATTGAAGAAAGTTACTCTTCTGCAAAAAATTCTGGTTTCTTTAATATTTAACTTAAAATATTGAAATATGTGTACAAATGAGAAAATTATAGTAGTTTGAATGACAAAAATTATATCTAAATGTTTAAGAGAAAACTCATTTTTAAATATTACATTTCGTGAATATTAATTTTAAATAACATAATATTTTTAATACAGAAATATTTTACGCGTTTGAAGAAATAGGTACCACTCATTGAAACTTCATATTATAATTGAATGGAATAACAATTGTAAATTTATTTTTAGGGAATATGGAATTTATTTTCATTTGTTTACTGCATTCAATTTCATGCATTTTATCATATTTCAAACTGAGTAGTAAATGTATGTAACAACATTATGAGAGTCTTAGATGTAATATCACAAGAAATTGAAGAGAAAATGAGTAAAAGTTTTTAAATTTATCACAAATGTCACTAAATTTTAACTAAGAAAAATGTTTTTTTAACATTCCATTAAACTTGAAATGGAAGTTCTTTTTTCATGTGGTGGTGTGACGTATTCAAGAAAAGTTGTCCATATTTCATTGGTATTAATTATTTTATGTGAATTAATATTAGTTTGGGGAAAAAGAAATCCATTATTTTTACGGGAACTTTATGTAACTTCTTTTGGATTCACTTTGCAAAAAGATTTAAAACAGCTTTCATGTAGATTTTTAGGACTTACGCATTACGACTGCTGACATGCGGTTAACTTCGATCATTTTTGATATTTTATAGACATTTTCGACGATGCTGTATCCACATGCGATGTGCATCTCTAACATCAAAAATACCCGAACGGAATCGACGAAACAAAAATTGTACGTAACTGGTTGTTACAGTCTTATATAGGACGATAAACACCTTTCACAATTTTAGCCACCCGGCTATCTTTTTCGCCGTTACAAGAGAAAAACGAAATTGTATCGAATTTTCTGTTTGTTGTCTTCCATTTTTAAAACCCGTGTACTCGTAACTGAATTAATCAAACAAAAAACCGCAAGAGGATATTTTAGTGTCAAACGTCACCTTTCCAACGAGCATAAATCTGAAATTGTTTGATAGATGCCTCACGAGATATGGATCACTACAGGCATCTACTGAAAAATAATGGATTACTTTTTCCCCAACCTAATATATAATAATTTGTGTTCTTGTTGTTTAATTACTATTAATTATGCACATGAAGTTTTCTCAAATAATTAATAAAACATAAAATACCACAATTTAGAGATTTACAATAGATTCTTAAAAGCTTATTGACATAATTATAAAGATAAACTGAATATCTTTAATAATAAATTATTAATTCAAAATTAAAACTGATAATTTTGAGCTATAAATTTTAAGAACAAAATAGTTAAGAGTATATTTTACTTTGATTCTGAAATTCTATGTATAACAAAATTATAACAAAATATTATATGAAATATGTATATACTATTATAAAAATATTATATAATAATATATAAAAATTTATAACAAAATATGCAAAAGAAACCATGCCTTTTATAATACAAAAAAGTGTTCCCTATAATATTAAGGCCATGGTTAAATTTTTTAATTATGATTGCAAGCAATTTTCTAAACGATATTATTATACAGAGTTAATATATTTTTAAAACATTATATAGATTCATCTTACAATGCCTAAATAATGTAATAAAATTAGAATCCTAACTTAATGGAAATTTATGTATGACATTAATAAGAATTTTGACATTATGTAGAGGACAGCCTAAAACCTAAACCTATTGTAAAGCTTTCTAATATCCACAACGTAAATTACCTTCAGAGATGTCTTTTCGTTGATAGTGAACAGCATTTTATGTTTCAAGGAAAATAATTCTAAAAACTTCTAAGCACAAAACCCGACAAATACATATTGAGAATAGCAGTATCCCTTAATCAACAATGGCTGGAGAGAAAACTTGAGACGTTTTGCACTGAAAAGGAGAGTTATGTTATTAAGCTACGACGAGCCCCTATTAAGAGTTTTGGTTGGGCAACTGTTGCCACAAGTGAGCTAAAGCGGACATTTGTAACTGAAACATTGCCTGTTCAAAACTAAGTTTAGCCGAATACTGCCATGTTCCCAAATTGCCATTTAATAGGTTTTGGTTATTCAAATGAAGAGATAAATAGAAGATTGGCCGATCAAGTATAAGGTTATTCTGCTAGGATACAGATCTTAAATTAAGATTTTTTACTTTCGGGGTAACAATGGCACACCCCTTTGTGTTTCCTATATCAATATGCATCAAATTATTTTTTCAATTGATGCATATTGATGTAATTAAAATAATCATATTAATGAATGGTTTAAGAAAGTTAGAAATGCCCGGACTTTAACGAATAACATAAAAATTCTAGTATGTTTTTTAAAATTTCATAACATTTTAGTTTGTTTTGTATTCAATGGATTCCTATAAAAGTAATACCTATTAAAGTATATAATTTAAGGAATAATTAAGTATTTTTAAAAGTGTCGTTTGTTAAATAAATCTACTTTTAACCTAAATATTGAAAAAATATTTTAATTGAAATAAAAGAATTAAAATAACAAATAATTATTCAAAGTCTTAAGATATTTGTCAAATTTTTAAAACTTTTGAATTATTTAAAAATAATGAGTATTTTATTAAAATAAAGAAAAATGTTTTACAAGACATGAAATTTTAGAACTTTATTTAGATGTTTTCATTATACAATTTTTAATTAAATACGAATGCACTGGTCTTTATTTGCAATTCTGCTTAATTTATATATATATATATATATATATATATATATATATATATATATATATATATATATATATATATATATATATATATATATATATATATAT
>JAPDSC010092038.1:11582-43826 GCA_026290005.1 Latrodectus geometricus | reverse complement strand
TTTATTCTGAAATAAATAGAATCTATGAAATGAGCTTCGTCCATAATTTTCACCGTGTATTTACTCAAATATATTTTTATTACTTGTAAAACCAATGCTTAAAACAATTATTTAAAAAAAAGACCATTTAAGATAATTTTAAACACATCAAATGTGAAATTACAATTGTAGGAATAGTATAACATTTCGTTGTTAACATTTCTATTTGCACTTATATTATTACATCTGTGTGACATAAATAATTTAAAAATGCATTTTAACACATAAAGTCCAACAAATCACTCGAAAAACAATCGGAAATAATTTTGCAAAAATGTAGTCTTGATTTCATACGAAATATAATTTTATAACTGAAATTTAAGACTCCATTTGCTGTAGAAGTAAGAGAATTGTTTTGTAAATAATAACAACACACGCATTAATAAATATTGAATTAAATGAGAGGAATGTTAATTTGGTTTTCTTGCTTTATATATATAAGAAATTATATTTATATTCCTTTTACTGAAATAACCGAAATTTAATTATTTTTATGAAATTTATATGTTGTCCTTCTTGTAAAATACAGAGAAAGAAAGGTCTTTAACACAATTATTTCATTTTTCAACGTTGTTAGTATACAGATTATTTTATTAAGAAGAGCGGTTCAAAGTATTTTTATTCATCATTGTTGTAAGAGCCGACTTATATCTTATTTTTGAGTAATACCTATTGTTGGGTAAATACTTAGCATTGGAAGGTACTTAGTACAGGGTAACACTTAGTAATACTACAAGGTAAAAATATTAAATTACATTCTTAAAAGAATGTACATATTCTCATAAAGAAAGTAGCTTCTGTTAATAATTTTATACATACTATGCAATGAAAAGACGTTATTATCACATATTTACTTTTTGTCTGATAACATAGGAATTTATACAAAATATCATAATCCAAGAAATAAAGTTTTTACATTTTATGAGGCATGAATAAAGGTTTGGAGCGTATATCAATAGGTTAGCATTTTGATTCAAAGAAATAATTCTTTGTAAAAAAAAATAATGAAATTATAATTGTATAATAATAGTGAATTGTATATAATGTGTATAGTAATAATAAAATAATAAATAAATAATAATAAATATAATATATAAAAAATGAAATAAATAAACGCTGACTTATAAAATATCAAGTTAAAGATTAAAGACAAAAGTCATCATTTTATATTATCCTTTCATGAAGAAAAAAATCAAAATTAATATTTAAACACGTTTAATTTGTATTAAAGTATTATGCAATATAATATGCAAAACAGCAAAAAATGAATGAAATAGAATAAATCTGAGTTGTTAACTTCTCGAAGTGAAAGATGTAGTTATTGTATTTGTTGCCAAATTACAAAGAGAAATAATAACCTTGTTTTCTATTTAAATTTTTTATTGTTGAAATAATAACCTTGTTTTCTATTCAAATTATTTATTTTTTATTGATTTTGAATATGTGAGTTGTTAAATTTCCATAGTAACTTTTCATTGAAAACGACAAATTTTTATAATGACCAGTTTTAAAATTGAGATATATCCAAAGAAACATTGTTTCGTTATCATTTATTCTAAATTCTTTTCTTCCATTAATATTTTTATCATCGTTATATTCCAAATATAGGGAATTTCAAGAAAAATAAATAAAGTGTCAAACATTGCTAAATATAAAAATATGCATTACCTAATATGGAAATAAGCATTGCAAAATATGGAAATAAACATTGCCAAATACAGTACCCCGTGCAAGAGAGATGAATAAACAGTGTCAAACGGAGAATATCCATACTGTTCACGACGAAATTAATTAATCTGTTCCCTATTAAGCTTCTGGTTTCCTTCTTTACGCCTCAATTATCTTGGAGAAACCAGAGAATAAAAAGGAAAGAAACGGCATGATCTCCTGCTCTTCTGAACAAATCAGACTAAAACTATCTAAAGAAAGATTGTCATCATAAAAATTTACGATGCAATAAACAATTTTTTGTCATCGCAACTGTTTAAAATTTTTTTTATCATTTTTACGTGATACGGATGCATCGTATGCAATAATAAATATTTTTTTTCAAAAATGGGTGTAAATTACTGGCTGTATTTAATTTAGCAGAGTTAAATATCTTACCTATATCAGTTGAACCACCCCAAGTTCCTTGATGAGCATGTCTTGCTAACTTCGTTATACTTTCCAAGTACGTTTTAGAAGAAGCCACAGCACCTTTAAAAAAGAAGATAGATACACATTTTTTAAAATTAATTTATTTTAAGATTTATTTTTCATTATTTCAATAATGTTTAGTAAAATATAAATGTTAAATTAAGTGATAATATTTATTAATAAATTAAGAATACATTACTATTAAATTAATTTTTTTTCATATCACAATCTATATAAATTTCTTTATGTTAATTTATTTTATGCATAATACTAGAAGAATACTTAGTACCCATTTAGTTAATAGTTTGTTTATTATAATTTAAAAGTGCAAAATATTTCATATAACGATTTTATTAATAGGATACATTTGTCAATAATTATTTTTAATCTCACTTTTTTTATTCAATACTTCTTGGTATTGGAAAAACTCATCAGTATTATATTTATATTAATATATATAGTAAATGAATATTTTAAATTTATAATCCTTGATAATACACATATTTAGTTTTGTATAGCTAAATAGTACTTTTTTAATAAATTTGATTCATTATACAATACATGCTTCTAATCGTAAAATAAATTTCCAGTTAGTATTCTTGTGCTTTGCTCAGAGAGAGATTACATAATAATGTTTGTAAATGTATCAAAGTAAAGAAATAAATATCTGTATTTATAAGAATACTGTTTCTTTTTGAAAATTACATTTTAGTATGAAGATTGGAAGTTACTGATTTTAACTTAATATTAAAATTAATAGTGTTTATATTAATGGTACGAAAGCTTTCTTTCATTATTTACAATGTTTTATCAATGTAAAAATATAAAGCAGTATTTGTATTAAATAACATATTTTTCCACGAAATTTTTTTTATCTCTATGTTATATTTTTTAAAATTTAATATATATATATATATTAGTTTGGGGAAAAAGTAATCCATTATTTTTTCGGTAGACGTCTGTAGTGATCGATATCTCGTGAGGTATCAAACAATTTCAGATTTATGTTTGTTGGAAAAATGACATTTGACACTAAAATATCCTCTTGCGGTGTTTTGTTTGATTAATTCAGTTACGAGTACAATGTTTTAAAAATGGAAGACAACAAAGAGAAAATTCGATACATTTTCATTTTTCTCTTGTAACGGCGAAAAAGATAGCCGGGTGGCTAAAATTGTGAAAGGTGTTTATCGTTCTATATAAGACTGTAACAACCAGTTACCTACAATTTTTGTTTCGTCGATTCCGTTCGGGTATTTTTGATGTTAGAGATGCACCTCACATGTGGATACAGCATCGTCGAAAATGTCTATAAAATATCAAAAATGATCGAAGTTAACCTTATGTCAGCAGTCGTAATGCGCAAGACCTAAAAATCTACATGAAAACTGTTTTAAACCTTTTTACAAAGTGAATCCAAAAGAAGTTGCATAAAGTTCACGTAAAAATAATGGATTTATTATATATATATATATATATATATATAATCCAAATATTAACATAAAAATCTTTAAATATTTATAAAACATTTCAAGAGGCAATGAATAGTAATTTATATTTGTTATTTATAGCACTTATAAATACACGAAAGAAAAATATTGTTGCAAATTAGCAATATTTTTTGTTCTTACTATATAGTTCTCCTTAAATTGTTTCGTTTTTACCGACATACATCAATTGTTTCACAATCAATGTTAAAAGCAAGTCATCCATTAATTTAAAAAAATATATATCTCTAAATACAAGAAGGTAATAAACTCATTTTTAGCTATTACTTTATATCCCTTTTATTTGGCGAGGATGGAGCGAAAGAATAGGGATTGCGCTTACTTGTCGCAGAGGGGAAAGCAACCGTATCATTTCCTTTCTCACTGAATCATTTACTGGAAGAACGGCCGGAGCATTAAGCGAAATGAAGAAGCTTTTCCCATCCAAAACCAATAAAAGCGCCTCAAGAAAATGGTATTTGGATGTGGAATAAAAAGGAATATGAAGAGGGATTCTCGGGGAAAAAGTAAGCAGCGGGCGACGGATCATAAAAGTTAGGTCAAAGTTCATTCTACTCTGGACATTCCTTCTTTTCTTCCGCTCCATCTTTTCCATCCAACCGTGTGGCAACGCCTCTGACCTGCTGAATTTCCCGGTAATAGCCTGGTTCTACTTGTTAAACGGAAAATGCTTCTTGATTTTCGCTTAGTATATATTAATTAAAAGCCTAAGCAATTTTTTTTTAAATTCTACTAATGTTTCATAAAAGCTTTTCTTAACATTTATATCTTCTTCGAAATTTCTATTATATCAATTCAATTATTGAAATGCATCGATGACTATTAACTTGAAATATTGATTTTATAAGAAAAGGATCATATCGAATTAATCATATCAATATCAGATAATTCTGATGTTTAAACACAATTGAACCATAATAATTCTTTTGAATGATTTAATAGTGTTTAATATATACATTTATATGTAGATATATCAGATTGATGTGCTTTATTTAAGGATGATTATATTCGATATTATTTTATTAATTCCATTAACTGCTTAGATAGCTTTAAATAGTGTGAAATAATTGTTCCTAAACACAATTTGTACAAAAACACATTGTTTATAAACACAATTTTGAATTTATGGTATAAAAATATTAGGATTATGATATTTATGATAAAATGATATTTTTTATAATCTTTTGCAAGAAGAAACGGAACTACAATTATATGTGGATAGATAACAAGCTCACCGTAAGCTCATAGTTGGGTCACGCTCTTCAGAGCGAAAGGTCTCGGCTTGGATTCTGACCACCGTGAAGAATGGAAGATAAATGTTTCACAATTGACTTCTATGTTCAGTTCCGTTAGTTGCTATGGAGCATTCCTGGTTTTGTCCCCTGAGAAATATGAATACAATTCCCTAACCATGAAAAGTTTTCCCTGAAGTTAATTACTCGGTAAACGTTGTTGTTGTTAATGACACTCGGCAACGCCAAGCCCACTCGTCAAGAGACTAGGCGAATGAAGTCAGAGAGAGCGTCTTCCATTTTTCAATAGAGCACAATCATACGAAGGTGGAAGTACGCCTTTTGGCTCACAGATGGCAGCACCACCTGAATCTTCCAATTTAGAGATTGAAACCAGTGAAGAACCAGCCTGGCTCCAACCACCCTCAGAGGTATTAATTTGTAATGGGAGCATGGAGGACATTGTGACCCGACGGATTTAACGTGTCCCAGTCGCCATTAATGAACACGGCAGATCTTCGGCTAAGCCAGGATTCGAACTCACCACCGTTTGGTAACGAGAACGATGCCCTAACCAACCAGGCCACCGCAGCCGGTAAATATTGTAATATCGTTGAAGTAACTTTAGGCCATTAGGCTGTTTATTACGCGGTGTCCAAGTAAATAGATGAAAAATAATATTAAGAATATTGTGATGTTTTATAAGAATCTTTATCATAAAATGTAATTGAAAAAGAATAGAAAAAATATATTTTACAACAAACTATATAAAAAAATAGGTCATTAAAATAAAAAAATATTTTCTGTTTCATCCTTTTTAAAAGATTTCAGCAGAGAGAAAATTGTCCAGTAAATAATGGGAATTATGTGTGAATGTTTATCAAAAAATTTTTAGATAATTAGTTTAGCTACCAAGTGATGCAGACAATGTATATTCTTATATGTTATTACTAGATGCTTTAATTTAAATAAAATTCTATGTAAATCTTAATGATATTAGAGATTTTTAAAACATTTTTATGAACTTTCAAAATGGTGATATTAATTTTAGAGATAAACCTGTGTTATATTTGACTCTGAAATTATCTTTAAACCTGCGAAATGGACTAAATAAGTAATTATAAAGAAAGGTGAATTTGGAGAATTTATATTATGTTCTAAATTAATAAATTGCAACAATTATGGATTTTAAATGTGTTTAATTCTGCGCTTAATAAAATAGCAAATTTGTTAAAAAATTAAGGTCTTTGATGTTTGATTGATAAGGTTAAAAATGGTTTTCATATGAATCTGCAAAATAGTAAAAAATGTATGCATAATTATTTTATATTTAATTTCAAAATTTATTCTCACGATATGGAAATAGAAATTTGTGTGAAATCCCTAACATTCTATCTAGGATAAAACCATTATAACAAAAAGAATCATTAAGAGAAATTATTTTGAAAATACAGGGTTAGCATAAATGAATCAATCATTTTGAAAAAGATATAATTTTAAATATATTACGAGATACTCATGAAATATGTATGAAAAGAACCACTTATTCACCAAGCTTTCTAAAAACGTTCTTTGGTAATATGGCTCACGGTTCTTTTCTTTAATTTTTCATATATATATACAAGTAAATAACTATTGAAAATATAGTCCTTTCAAAATGAATGGATCAGTTATGCTAACCCCGTATATATATATATATATATATATATATTCAAGGGTGCCCCCCATTAGAAATAAAATATATATATATATTTTATTTCTAATGGGGGGCACCCTTGAACAAGTAAGTAACATTAGCCCATTTGCCGCAACAAGGCCAGAAACTGCTACTCATTTTATCGTTACCCGGTGGGCACCTGTGACCCAAATCACGGAGCTACGAGTAGCATCGCCCACGCCACACCACCACAAACCCGTTTATAGGGCGGGCCACATTCATCGATCATCAGAGGAAAGGACAAGAAACACAGAGAAAGTACATCCATGCCCGAGCCGTGATTCGAACCCAGGTCCTGCCCATCTGTAGTCAGTTAGCTAATCACTAGACACGTTGGGTGGCTAACCCCGTATATAAACTACACAAATTTCAAATTTATTTACAAACACAGTTATGTTTGGTTTCTTCAATTTGACAACCACTGTTACTTAAATTATTTGAACAATCTCGCTTAATGTAATAAAGCAAATATTTTGAGGTTCCAGATGGAAAATTATTAAGGTAGAAGCAAATACATAAAGTTAAAATTTCAAAGTTAGTGTCAATTTTATTTTCTGCTACCATTTACAGTTATAATTGTAAAGAATTTTAAGAATTTTATCATAACTTTGGCAGCCTCTTTACCATTTTGTCAGTGATTACCATGTGTTCTTCACTCATGTAAATTCAACAATCTTTGATGTAAAGAAGTATTATATTCACATGGTGTTGTTCGTATAATACTATAGTATTTTACGAATTACAATACTTTACAAACTTATGTAGTATTATACGAATTGTATGTAGGTGGTATTGAAAATGAGTGTAATTACATCTCTTATGATGTGAATATTTGTTTCTCAAAAGAGATAAATATAATTATATTTGAACAGTTCAAATACCAAACCTGCGATGCAGTCATTTAAAAAGCTTTTACCCATAGTCATAACAATAAAAATTGTAATTTTAATAATAAGATAAAAAATAAAACTCATACATCGCAGTAATGACATTAAAATTTACATCAAAATGTTTTATTTCAATTATTAAAATGACTAAATTTTAAAACAAGCAAAGAGATACTTTTCTTAATTTAATACCTAAGATCAAGATAAATCAAAGAAGAAACTACAATTTAATACCAATAAGACAAAATGAAGAAAAATTATCTTCATTTTGTATTATTGGTATTAAATTAGTTTTATTGGCATTAAATTGTATAGTTTCTTCTTTGGTTTATCTTGATCTTCTAATTACATCTTACTTTATCTATTTCGCCATTTCCCTCCATAGCTGCATTTGCGTTGGTTTGATTGCCCATAATGTTTGTTGGTAGATGTTGTATTTGCCTTCTATTTTCTAAGCATTATATTTACTGCTTTATATATATATATATATATATATATATATATATATATATATATATATTATATATAATACAGTGCATACAAGTAAAGATGAAAATTAATATCAATTATATATACATATATATTCGTTTGGGGAAAAAGAAATCCATTATTTTTACGTGAACTTTATGTAACTTCTTTTGGATTCCCTTTGTAAAAAGGTTTAAAACAGCTTTCATGTAAATTTTTAGGTCTTGCGCGTTACGACTGCTGACATGCGTTTAACTTCGATCATTTTTTATATTTTATAGACATTTTCGACGATGCTGTATCCACATGCGAGGTGCATCTCTAACATCAAAAATACCCGAACGCAATCGACGAAACAAAAATTGTACGTAACTGGTTGTTACAGTCTTATATAGGACGATAAATACCTTTCACAATTTTAGCCACCCGGCTATCTTTTTCGCCGTTACAAGAGAAAAACGAAAATGTATCGAATTTTCTGTTTGTTGTCTTCCATTTTAAAACCTTGTACTCGTAACTGAATGATTCAAACAAAAAACCGCAAGAGGATATTTTAGTGTCAAATGTCACCTTTCCAACGAGCATAAACCTGAAATTGTTTGATAGATACCTTACGAGATATCGATCACTACAGACGTCTACCGAAAAAATAATGGATTACTTTTTCCTCAACCTAATATTATTGTAATTAATTTTCATCTATACTTACTTTCACTGCATTCTATATGCATGGAAATTATATAAAATGCTTTTAGAAAAACCTGGCATTTTATCTGTTTACAATAAATATTTTTTTCTAACTGTTAAAAAATTTGATAATATATTTAAAAATTATGTATCATGCGCACACAGCAGCGAGCGGTCTTAAATACATTACAATAATTAAAGCTTACTTTTTTTTGTAATTTCAATGATCTTGTAAAGGAGATGTATAAATTATATTTCAAACTTTAGTAAAATAAATTTATTTTTCATACTCAGTTAGAGTTAATGTTTGAACCAATACATCATAAATTATCCATTCATTAGTGTTAATATTAGTTTGGGGAAAAAGTAATCCATTATTTTTTCGGTAGACGTCTGTAGTGATCGCTATCTCGTGAGGTATCTATCAAACAATTTCAAATTTATGCTCGTTGGAAAGGTGACATTTGACACTAAAATATTCTCTTGTGGTTTTTTGTTTGATTCATTCAGTTATGAGTACAAGGTTTTAAAAATAGGAGACAACAAACAGAAAATTCGATACATTTCAGTTTTTCTTTTATAATGGCGAAAATGCTAACCAGGTGGCTAAAATTGTGAAAGGTGTTTAGCGTCCTATGTATGACTGTAACAACCAGTTAAGCACAATTTTGGTTTCGTCAATTCCGTTTCGGTATTCTTGATGCTAAAGATGCACCTCGCATGGATGCAACATCGTCGAGAATGTCTATAAAATATCAAAAATTATCAAACTTGACAGCATGTCAGCAGTCGTAGCACAAGACCTAAAAATCTACATGAAAACTGTTTTAAACCTTTTTACAAAGCGAATCTGAAAGAAGTTACAAAAAGTTCACGTAAAAATAATGGATTTCTTTTTCCCTAACCTAATATGTTTGAAAACAAGTAATGATTTGCTTAATGGACTTTTTATATTCAGTATAATTAAAGTTTACAGAATCTTTTGAAATGATACACATTCTTCAATATTTTAATTTCCAAGTTCTGTAATGAGATAAAAAATTCTCTCTCTAACTCTCTCCCTATAAGATACATTAATTACATTCATTAGACAATAAAAGCTCCTCTTAGGCCATCAGAAACAGCTCCCCGTAATTCGGTTTACAAAAGGGCATTTCATTTCATGTTATGTCTGATAGACAAAAGAATCTTGAAAATGCCTGTATGGCCAACATAAAACGTTCGTATTACCTGCCTCACCTTTGTTACTTCGGTGATGATTCGAAAAGCAATTTGTTTAAATCAACCGAAATCAATTTACCTGGAATGTATCCGGAAACACACCGGAACTGCCAAATATTTCGCCAGAAACCACTCCTTTGTGTTCACGTCCATTCACTAAACTGGAGACACATGAACCGAATTTCATATAATACCAAATCTTCGAATTCTTTTTTTTTTTTTTTTTTGTCCCCTATCTTCCTCCTGTCAAATGGCAGGAGCAATAAATCCTACTCTGAGGTATTTTCCTAACATTTCTTCTCCAGGAAAAGTCCGAAAGAATGCGGAAATAAGCGAAAAAAAAAAAACTCGTCAAAAATAAATGAAATGGAAGCATAAAACGACTTCTTGGCGGTCATTTAGGCGAACTTATTTCCCGTGTGATTACAGCTAGGTATTTTTGGCGAGGAAGTTATATTAGAGTCTATTTAATAGGGAGAATTAGAAATAGATTATTTGAATTTAATTCCCTAATATTTGGAAAAATCATTATCTTAATATTTACCAAACTATTAAAATGCCATAAAAATAGCTGGAATTTCCAAATAATGATAGTAAAATTATTTTGTATTGGTAATATTATAAAGTTTAGATAAAGTTTTAATGCTTACTTTGATAAAGCAAGCAAATTTATTAGCATAGTAAATAAAGGAATATGTTAACTTTCCAAAGTATTTTAATATAATTGTATAGATTAATAATTATCAACTTTATGAGAGATCTGATGCTTTAGTAATTCAAAGAATCACGTGGTGTGCCCAGATGTCTGATTGCATTTTAACCTCTAAAGATTTCTCTAAATCAATTTACAATTTGATAATTGTAAATTGAAACCTCAGATAATTTAAGGTCTTTTGCTAGATGTTAAAAAAATTAAATGTTACATAATATTTAATAATATCTTGAAAAAATGATAGATTAAATTTTACATTTTTCTTATGATGGAATTTTAAAAACTAATAAATTCGATTCATTGAAATAATATTATATCACATATATCATTTCTCTGTAAAAAATGGTAAAAAAGCTTACTCTTAATTATGAAACCAAATGAAATTATTATAATAAATACAGAAATAATAATAAAATTTTAAAAAATTTTCTAAATATATATGGTAATAAATTAAAAACTTCTTTAATTTTATTGTATTAATATTTTTCAACAGCATTTAATTTTATTGTATTAATATTTTTCAACTGATATTACCTTTTGTAAGGTTATCGTGTTTCCTGATAGATAATTAACACACAAGTTACTTAAACTTGTTTGATATTTTAGAGAAATATTAATTTCTCTTTCATACTTCAATAGAAATTCTATCAGTTTTGCCAAAAATAATTTTTTAAAAAGGTTTTTTTTATATTAAATATTATTATGATATAATAAAAAATTGTCTCCTTAAAAATTCTCCAAGATAAATAATTTTACATGCAGTTCTTCATATCTTTATAATTATGTGAGGAATTTTTTTTAAATTATCAAATGTGAATTCATTTAAAAATATTAATCTATTATAACTAAGCAAAAAAGTAATTAAAATTATAAATGCATTTTTCCTCAGACATTGATTTTGTACTTTAAAGTTTAAGAGAGAGTTAAACTTTTTAATATAACTAATTCAACTTTAAATAGTTAAGTCATAGAAATACAAGTGCTATACAAATGCAAAGTAAAAATAAATTCGTTAAACAAACAAAATTAATGTTTTGGAAAGATTGTAAAATTAAAAAAGTATTTAATTCAAACTGTTGTAAACCTATTTCTAATTTAATTAACGAACATTATCGAAAAGATTTCGGAAAAAATTTCAATTTACTAAAAGTTTATTATAATATAATTTTTTCCCTGAAAATTTCTAAAATTTTTGTTTAAGTGAGAAATTTTTTAGTAGCATTCAAACTTTCACTTAAGCCACTTTTCTTAAATCAAACATTTTTATTTATTTGAACTTATGATTAAATTGTTCCAGTACAAGGGGTTATTTAATGAAACAGTATTGCTTATTATAGCATTCACTTAATATTACAAGATATTAATAATTAAATTATCAGAAACTTCCAAAGAACATTTCTTGACTCAAATATTCTCACATTTATCTCTCTTGATTTTTATGTTTTAAATATTATATAAATTGCGTATTTTAATAAACTATGTGTGGTTGCTATAAATTTCACATAAATACATTGCATAAAACTGTTCTTTCGATTTATTACTACTTAATTAGAATCTTCATATTGTTGTTGTCTTTTGCCAGCTAGACTGGCAGTATGGGGTGCGCTGCTCCACTTTTCCAACTGAACTGTAATTTGGTGTGGATCCTAATTCCTTAGTACACACATGCCATAGGTACCCGTTTATAGGGTTTGCAAGCATTCACAACTCATTTATTCAAGGAAAGTACAAAGACATTAAGAGAGAGAGAGAGAAAATACATCCATTTCCAAGCTAGCATTCGAACCCAGGACATCCTCATCCACAGTCAGGCCCGCTGACCACTGGACAGGTTGGGCGACATTATACTTATTATATGCAAGTATTACTACATTTCCTATTATATAAAATTGAAAAAAATTGGAAGTTGAATATAGAAAGTGATATGTGGATAGTAAGCATACTTAATGATGCCTTCTTGATTATTTATCTTTTCAATTTTGTCTTATAATAACTTTTAATTACTTAACGTATAAATATGTGTTTTATTTTCAATATGCTTATTGTAATTAAGTACTCTCTCTCTCTCTCTCTCTGATTTAACAGTTTATTTGCTTTTTTAAATGTGATATCGAAAGTAGGGGGGGGGCGGGGAAACCCTTAAACTTAGAACTGAATGACTCACTTCCTTATTAATATTTTATGTTATAGTTTACAAAATTTATTTTATTGCTATTGAAGAAATTTTTATTTTCATAAAATTTTCTTTATATATGACAAACTATTTTAAATAAAATATCCTTGTTTGAAAAAAAAAATTCAGAATCTGATTATTTCAACTCTTTTATTTACTATATGAAATTTTTATGATAAGTAGTGTATTTTTATCCATTTTGTTATAAATGGATAAGTAATCCATTTTGAAGCATTCCTATTCTTCTGGCTTGTCAGCTCGGATCTAATCTTTGACCTTCAAAAGATCCAGATTCCATGGGATGCATTCTTTCACTTGAGTTTAGGTTTGATTCTCCTTACAAGTAAACATTGGTTTAACCAAAAAATTCTGTTTTGTAACGCTTCTGTCTTTTATTTGGGTTTCATTATGTGGTTTTTGTTGTTTTTGAATTTTAATAAATTTTAAGATATTGTTTTCTTTACGAAACTATTAAATTCAGTGTTTGACCCCATGTGCCAAAAAACATCAATTTGTTTTCAAACGAAAGTGCCTCGAAACGTATTCCTCTTAAAAATCTCAATGAGCAACCTACCTTTTTTGGCAAAACATGCTACAGATAAAAATCATTAACCGATTATACAGCGGTTTGACAATACGGAATTAAAAATCCAAAGGTGACTTCATGTTATATTACATTTTAAAAATGTAAAAAAGAAAAAAAAATGGTATTTTTAGGTTTAGTAAAGCTTTATAAATTGAATGTAAATATCAGTAACCAAGAAATAATTTGAATATTAATAGAAAGAGAGTGGTAAAAACAAGAATCGTAATTTGGCAGAAAATATAGTAAATCTAAAATAATATCTTTTCCATTTATTTCGAACTTACTAAGTATTCCTAACAAATGAAATGCTTGCTATATTCAGATTTGACTTTATAAAAACCAGGAAAATAATTCAAGTAATCACATTTTCTAAAAAAATAAAACTTCTATTAATGATTTGAAGGAATTAGTAACTTCTTTCCATTGTTACAACTTCTGAGTTTGACAACTATCCTTTTCCGTACAGCTTTTCTAAGCACTAAAATGTTGTTCCAGAAATTTTAAAATCTTCTGGCTCTCGGACCAATTTTTAATTCTTCTAATGTCAATGATTACTTAATTTTATATAGAAAATAATTTTAAACATTTAATTAATTTTGAAAATTAAAAATAATAGATCTAAATAACTCTTTAAAATGATTACTAAAGCTTAAAATCAATTTGGATTTTAAAATGTCATTAAATCGTTAAAGGAACTGATATCCGTACTTTGTCGTATACGATATTCGACTCATTATTTATAAAATACTACCGTAGTATTACTCATAAAACATAATCATAAATTATATATAAGGTAAGCAAAAAAGTTCTTGCCGTTCTTATAATGACCCAAAAGAACAAGATTCACAAAAATGTTAGTCTATCGTTAGTTCTCGAAATAATCACCATCGACATCCAGCTCCTTCATCCAATTGTCTTCAGTTGTGTAAACCATTTGAGGGAAAACTCGGAGGTTTTTGACGCTTAGAAATCCGTGAGTGCTTGGCGCAAGATTGGCATTGGTGAAGGATTTTTCATGAAGATGATTGTCCAGGAAATGGAAGAAGTGGTAATCTGATTGTGGAAGATCATCTTAGTAAGAAGGATGGCTCAAAGTCTCCCAATCTTGTCATTATATACTATTCCTGGCTGACTATACCACATGCGTCCTAGCGTTATTAACCAAGAACCGTACACCTTTGCGATTAACTATTGATGGCTCCTTCTGTTGCAATGCCTGTTGCATTTGTTCCAATTGCAGTGAGTACAGGTCCGCAATGACTGTTTGGCTGGTTGGTAGCATCTCATAGTGAACCACTTGACATATAATTCATCAGACACCAAGCATAATCTTGCATGGGTGCAGATGGACTAATTTCCTAACCTAATTTTGTAAAACCTATGCCTTGCCATATGCTCCTCCAGAACACTGTCCCCAAATGCTGACATATTCGGCCACTTGATGCAACAGCTAATAATCCTACTTTGAAGTCATAAAGCAAACAACACCGAACGAGCTCCATTTCTATTGGCTGTTATATAAGTTACTATTCATGAATGTTAGCTGGGGATCTGCTTAACGACTGATATTCAAACTCTATAATAGATCTTAACCACATCATACATTAAATTACATGCTTTTTCTCACTTCATTCAATGTAAACCCGAAAGTTGCAAAACCTTGTTTACCTTGTAATAGGGACCATATTTGGAAAAATATGATTGTGTAAGTATTGTATGGACTGAATCTCAAAGTTTTAACTGCCAGGAGGAGAACAAAAATGATGATAGTTCTTATCAAATATTATTTCGAAAATATTATTGAAAATACTTGTTAGTATTTTTATTCACCATATCATAAGAAAAATTTTATAAATAGGTTTAGAGTAATAAAATGTTCCATAAATTTAAGTATTCTATTCAAAGATCTCTTCGTTGCCAAATTGTATCTTGTTGCAAATAAGTATTTCGACTCCATGAAAAAAAAAAAAAAAAAAAAAAAAAAAAAACACATTTCATTTATTTTAGAAAGTTTAAAATTTCCAAAAATCTGTAGGTGTGTTTTTGATCTCACACAAAGTAAGACGAGAAGTTTTTTGACTCAATTTATGCACTGTTAATTAAGAATTTCTGCACTGTAATTTAGGAATGCACAGACAGTTTTTTTTATGCTTTATTGGTGTATTATAATAAGCAAAACAGCATTGTTATCAGATAAGAAAAATTAACATAATAACATAATAAGAAGTAACAGTCTTTAATAGACAGTATTTTATAAAAATATTGATTTTAAAAATTATAATTATATTTTACTTAAAATATTATTCAATAACAGAATTTATCTTGAAGATATACACAAATTCATGAAATTTAAATTTCTTATCATTTAATTTTGCTTTTAATTAAGAGCAAATAAAACATTTATTTAACTGCTGAAATAGATTCTGCTTAACATGAAAATTTTCTACTCTGAGAGTGAATTTTCTACTGTGTACACATATGCACTCACACATTCCAACAGTTTGCACACACATGCAATTAAACTATGTTTCTATAAAATCAATGAAAACTTGGTAATTTTCTTATGTTAAAACATCTTTGTCGTCATGTGATATGATGAATGGCTAATTATACATGATGCATAATTATTCAGAGTTAAATATTTTGTACTTATATAATAAATTTATATAAGTATTTACCACTACTTTTTTTAATTAAATTATTTCTAATTTTGTGAAGGCTTAACACTTTGGGCATAAACTATGAAAATAAATGTTTACCTTAGATTTATATTTTCTGTAGCAGTTGTTTTAACATCTTAAATCAAGTTCTGAACTATTCTATTATATTAAATATTCATTACAAATATACTGTAAAAAATGAATTTGTCTCTTTTTATAAATAAAATCAGTTTAAATATTTTATATTTATTTAGTTTCTTCTCCTATTACATGAATGTGACTAATTGTTTAGTTTTCTGAATATAAATTACAAAAAAAGGATTTCTGTTCTGTTTTTATGCATCCACGCAGCTGTTGCTTCAATAGTTTGATTGATATTCTAAATAAAATTATAAATTATTCTATAATAATTGATATTTATTAAAATAAGCAAAATACTATTTTTCATTAGAGTAGATATTTTACATTGGTTAAATTTGATTATATTGCTTATTTTTGTACATCATAATTCAGTAAAATGGATAAAAAAGGAAAATTACTTACGCCACTTCAGAATAATTTAGAGTTTTTAATATGTCCTTTCTTACTTATCATATGCAAAACTATTTCAGAATGATGTCATTATATTTAATTTTGTCTACAATAATAATTCAACGCCCAAAATTTTTATCACGCATTATTTAATGTTCCATTTATTTCATTTACGAAATCCATAATAATAACTTGCAAACCAAGTATTTTCGTGGTAATTTCACTAGATAATAATTGATTTATCCTTTATTTGTAAGCTAAACCAATTTAAGTTTCCCAGAAAATTTTTTGCCTTGGTACTATTTGTGGGGGAGGGGGGAGGGGTGGAAAGTTACTCATCTGCATTTACGGATGGAGGCATCTAAAAACTTATATATACCTGCTGGAAAATGTTACTGCAAGGGGTTGTCTGAAGACGATTTCAGGAACAATATTCTTTTATGGGTAATTTAAATCATAACATTCAGTTTTATGGCTAACCTTTAAGATAAGTAAGTTTACCCGATTTTCTCATCATAGCACGTACTGGGTAAAGCATTGCTTAAACTTGAAATGCGTTTGGTATATCTTATTTCTCGCTTAAAGTTTTTTAAGGAAATGAGGAACAGATTAGGAGAATATAAATATAAAATTTCCGTAAGCTGTAAATGTATTTATTTTAAATGGGATTTTGTTTCGCAGTATTTACTTTTATGTAAATAGCAATTGGTGTCCCATAAAGTTAAATACTCTTTTGTTCCATTTTAAGACATCTTATATGAGAACTTAATCGAAATTACCACTAAATCATATTACCATATTTTTAGTAATTCTTTAGATATATTTCTATTGTAAGATACTCAAAATATTTTTCTTATTAAAAATTTATTAGTAGTTTTTTTAAAGTTAAAAAAAATATTATATTATCAATTTCAAAATATTATTTTAGATACTTATATATGGATAAAAATGCAAAATCTCACTTATATTCTTTCTCGCTTAGGATGATGTGTCAAAAAGTAACAAAGTTCTTTACATAATACTATGTCCCAATATTGAAATTTCATTATTTTTTCTGGATTGGGTATAATTTTATCCTAGAATTCAGAATTAATTATAGCTCAATTATTTTTACATTAATTATATAAATATTTAACTTGATGAGTTGGGCTTTTTAAATCTTATTTGGTATTTAATATTTTCATTGATTGTTAAAGATAATAAATTTAAAGATATAAATAACATTTTTTTTAAAAAATATTTTTAATTTATTTTAGAAATTTTTTAAAAATTATAATAACATTTAAAAATACTATTCGACACTTTGCATGAATATCAATTATAGGAGTATTAAGTTTTGTTTCTTACTTCTTTAAATATTATTGCTGTCTTTAATTCCCAGCGATATTACTGATTCATGGAATCACGTAGATATAGAACAAAGGATAAAAACGAGATTTTAATGGCAGTTAATGACAATAATTAAAAATTCATGGTCGAAATAATTTATATTTTGTCTTTTCCTATGAATTGTTTATTTAAGTTTGTTTTAATTGTATTATGAAAGTCATTGGTTTTATGAAAAATTTTAAACTAACAATAAAATAATTCTTTTATTTTGTTATTTATTTTGTTGTAGTGATTTAAACACATAGAAGTGTGATAAATCATTTTTTGGAAATCGATTATAATTAAAATGTTTGTAGCATTTATAGAAATACAGGATATAGTTTTTGGAATTTTTCAATATTTATATCAATTGCAGTTGTCTTGCAACAAATCAATAAAATTTTTCACAAGTCGTTTTAATTTCATGTGCAGTAAATATCTACATTCTTTAAATAGTCGCACTCTTTACATTTTTTTTATTAGGAATACTTGAAACTACTTTTTTATGTAAAGAAAACTTTTATATATCTTCATGATTTTTAATGGTGATGTTAAACATACCTATATATTAGTGCTATAAAATCCAGTAATTTTATCAATAAACTTTCACCTCTAAAATAAAAAATATACTATGTATAAAATTTATATTACACCATTTATAAAGTTAATATATAAGTTGGCTGTGTATAGAAAAGCGTTTTAAAATTTTTCAAGGATTATTTGGTATGTGGTGCGTTTTTTCTTTTTAGTATTACTGAGTTGGTTTTTTTCTCACAAAGCTTACAAAGCTATCATTTTCTTTATAACTTTTTAAAGAAATATTAGAAATATAAGGTAATGCTTATATTACAGTGGATGTGTGAGATGTAAAGGATACTTGTACTTCAATATTAATTTAAAATATAAAACAATATTGTGCAGTTGTACGTGATTCTCTTTTTTAATAATTCATTCACATTTGTGGATTTATCAATCTATAAAAAAAAATACAAAAATGTAAAGAAATGCTAATCGTCAATTAAATTAAATGGTATATTTTTTTCTGTTAAAGCATGTCGGATCCCAAAAAATAATTTCTTTAGTGAAGATAAATGTTCAAACATTAAATTTTTCTCATTTGATTTTTATTTGGGAGGGGGGTTCGTGAATAGTTTTAAAAATTGCAATAGTTACTTTTCATCTATAACAGGTTGGATTTCTTAAAATAATTTAAAACCCTATATTCGAGGTTGAATTTTAAATATACCGTTTAATTATAAAAAAAAATCATCATTATTGAATTTTTAAAATTTTCAGACAATAATTATTATATTTTATGAAAAATTTTTCATATTATTTTATTTCTTTAATGAAATTGATAAGTATTTACTAGGTATAAAAATATAGTTTAAGCATTAAAAAGATATAATAAAAAATTCTTTCCATTTTTTAATGAGTTTAACTTAATTCTATTGTTCTAATATTTTCCCTTTATCACCAATAAGTTAAATATAAAATCATCTGAGCATCTATAATAAAAGAATAGATACATAAAATCATTGTAAATTCATGATAGGCATTTTACTTCATGATGGTTTAAAAGTTAAGGAATAGTTAGAGAAAATAAAATGATCTGAGCATTTATAATAAAGAATAAATACTCACTATAAATTCATGATAGGCATTTAACTTCTTGATAGTTTAAAAGTTAAGTAATAGTTAAAAAAAATTAAAAAATTAAAATAACGTAAATCTTAATTTAAATCAAAGTGACTCTGACATATAAAATAATGAAATCCAATTATTTACCTCATACTTATTAAAATCATTAAATATTAACCTCGAGATTTTAATTCGTTTCCTTTCACAAAAGAATGAATTTATTCTTTTGAGACTGTTCGTGACGAGAATAAGTAAAAAGAAAAATCAAGCTTCCCTTAACGAATAAAAAAGCACAGATTCCTTTCTGTTGACAAAATTAACAAACTAAACTATCTTAATGGAGACAAGTTGCTGTTTTGTTCCATCTTTATGCGTTAGAAGTACCTCGGTATAATATCAAAACAAAACTCTATCTGGGCTCTCAGACAATGCCAGAGTTGTTTATTTTTTTTTAGGCTGTTGTGAAAAATGACCCTCCTAAGCCCAGGGGAACTTTCACGATCTTGAAATTAAGATAAAGAAACCCTAACCGTGTACGTTGAACGAAATGGAATCTTGTTTCACCTCGGAATGAAAAAGGAACATCATCTCATTTATTCCAGCCTTCTTTTTGGAACAGGCGAAACGAAAACAGAGATTACATGGCTTCCGTTTCTCACCCATTCTTACTCACACTTGGCTTACACTGTGCTAATTATGCTTTTCTGGCGTTTGTTTCTTTGTGCCTGGCTTACTTCGCCAAATGTTTCTCGCCTCGCAGATGAAAACACGATTTGCCATTCATTAGAATAAGAAGATATCCATCTGCCATACAATTTTCCGGATATTTTGATAAGGATCGGGATCCTGGAAAAAATTGCTTTTACTAATGGAATTGTGTCTACCTGTTATTGAAGAGAGATTCATTTGTCAGTTCATTTCCTCGACAGGAGAATAAATATCATCGCCAAGTGATTGAAATGACAATTAATGATCAGTAGACCAGAATGTTATCAATGCGATTAAGATTTTGAGATAAATACTTTATTCACATGCGTAATCTGATGAAAATATACCAAGTAAATAAATTCTTTGAGGAGAATAAAATAACTAGTAACTAAATTCGTCTTGGGGAAATTATTTTATGGTACATTAAGAAATATTTTTATTCACTTCATGATATGGTACCTTAATTCCTCATCCCAAATTTCACCATTTTTGAAAATATTTTTAAAATAACTTCAATATACCATGATTTTGATTCAAACAAGTAAATATATATGCATTTCATAAACTATCTCTACTATTGTGTAATGCAAAGTTAAAATATTGATATAGATAGGCCACATTTAATTTCTAACACTCATTATTGTATCATTAATATATTAGGTTGGGGAAAAAGTAATCCATTATTTTTTCGGTAGACGTCTGTAGTGATCGATTTCTCGTGAGGTATCTATCAAACAATTTCAGATTTATGCTCGTTGGAAAGGTGACATTTGACACTAAAATATCCTCTTGCGGTTTTTTGTTTGATGAATTCAGTTACGAGTACAAGGTTTTAAAAATGGAAGACAACAAACAGAAAATTCGATACATTTTCGTTTTTCTCTTGTAACGGCGAAAAAGATAGCCGGGTGGCTAAAATTGTGAAAGGTGTTTATCGTCCTATATAAGATTGTAACAACCAGTTACGTACAATTTTTGTTTGGATACAGCATCGTCGAAAATGTCTATAAAATATCAACCGCATGTCTGCAGTCGTAAACCGCAAGACCTAAAAATCTACATGAAAGCTGTTTTAAAGCTTTTTACAAAGTGAATCCAAGAGAAGTTACACAAAGTTCATGTAAAAATAATGGATTTATTTTTCCCCAACCTAATATATGAATGTACATGCACATTGGTAGATAAACCTAATTTAAATAATAAATACGCTTGAAGAAAGATGTTTTAGTAATTTTTCTCATTAATACAAAATACTTAATAATGAAATTATATTAAAAATTAAAAACTGAATAACACTCCTTAAAAACTCAATAACATTTCAAAGCGAATGAAAAACTTACCGATTTCAATTTTGTTAAGTAAACATTTTTGAAAAAATGATTTTCTGTTTTTAAAAATTTAACAAATGATTTAAATTAATAGACCTAACGGAGGGGGGATTCACATAAACAATCTATGATTTTCATTGAAAGTAAACATTTTAGAGCTTAAAAAACTCGTACAGAATTTATGAAGCATAATTTAAATTAATTAATCAAAATTAAATTTCAATTAATTAATAAATTAAAAACTACAAATATTAATATTATAGATTTAAATTAAGTATAACATATTATTTTAAAGCCTATCAATTAATATATATTAAATAATAAATTTTCATCTTGTGTTAAAATATTCATGTATTCTCAAAAAACATGCAATAGCTTTTGAGCGTTCGATGCATATTTTATAGCCTTCTACATTTTCTGCTCAGGCTTTTTCTTTGAAATTTTTCTCGCTTAATTTGATAAGAATGAGAAAGCATTGTATTATTCCACGTAAACTTCCTAATTGATAAGTAAAAGAACTTTTAATGAGAAAAATTCTGAAATTCATATTTTTATTTAAAGAATTAAAGATCACTTAAGAACTTTTCTGTAAATATTTTTTATCCAATTTAATCAATACTTTATTTCTTAATTATTTTTCAAAATTTGAAAATAAAATTAGGTATATTAGCATAACTCTATTCATTGTATTGAAAACATTTTGCAAACACATATTGGTTTTTATGAATTATATACGTGTAAATATTTTATTGTACATTAATTTCATTTTTTTTATTATTCTTTATTTACCATTTTTATGACTAGTAGTTATGTAATGTTCATGCAAGTTAATTTAATTTATATATTTTTAATTTTTTACAATTTTATTGCTATAACACTGTTGTATTACGCATTATATTTTTATTTAATTGAATGTGATTAGAACTAAAAAATACTATTCGACTTTTAAGTTACAGCAATAATTCAAAGGATTAAAAATATGTTAAAATTTTGATCAACTAAAAATATTTTTTTTTCTAAAAGCATCAAATTTGTAAATGCTTTAGAAGTAAATAAATATTATAAAAATTTCTGAACATATTTATTCGATTGGAAATTATGTACATATTGTATAAATTTTAATGCAAACCATTTTTTCTGCAAGAAAAGCAAAACTAATCAAAAACATTGCTATTAAAGCATATCAAAAAAGTTTCTGATTTTTGCTAGAAACACTTTTATGAGTCAAGTATTCTTTGCAATATTCAAACAATTTCATATTTACGAAAATTCTGTTATTAAATAATGTTTTTTTTAACGGACTATAAAAAATATAGCTGAAGTCTATAAATTATTATATTTCTGACTTTAAGCAGCTCTAAGACAACTCAGATATTGGTACAAGACGTTATGGACCTAACTTCGAAGGTACAGAAATAAAACGAGGCACAGGAGCATGATGTGAACTTAAAACATATTTTTATTCTTACATATTTTTATCACGTATGCTTCTCCACCAAGGGAAATTCAAGAAGAGAGGTACACGAGTCTGGGGGCCAAAAATCATTATTCCCGAACGTCTAGAACCTTTCGGTCAATAACTTTCTTTACATGAAAAACTTGTTTCTGAAAATCGCCTTCGTAAGATGGGTGTTTTCTATAAATGTCTTCTTTTATTTTTAGAGTGTCAATACAAACTCCGATCACGTTTTTAATGATCGCTGGTGAGGATTTGTAGATTTTTGAAAACCAATAAAAGTCTTTAGTAAAGACCGTGAATTTCATGTCATATTTCTTGTAAAAACAAAAAATAGTTTTCAATATTAAGCTGCTCTTTTTTGGTAAATAGTTTGATACTAATTGTTCCTTTCAAAATAATTTATAAGCTTCATTTTACTTTTTTAGCAGCTTTATCATTTTATATTATTATATACTGTTGTATTTTCCATTAAAATTTTAAAAATGTCAAATGTTACAAGGGCTTATGCTCATAAAAAATTGATATGAAGAATTATAGGTTAGATTATACTTTAGGGTGCCACTTTGATTCTCGCCAAGTTGTGATCGCGATAGATCGCCAAGCTGAGAAAAACTGAATCGTATTTTGATTGGATTTTGATTGGTTTAGATCCAGTCGAGGCTCTGATTGGTTTATCTTTATTAGAATTTTTAAAATCCAACGGACGTTGCGTTATTTTTGAATGTTCAATCATACCTGTTAGCACTGTTATCGGCGCGAACAGGAATGGCGCTATAAGAAAATAGCCAAGTTCGCCAAAGGGCATCCTAAAGTATAGTTTTACAGAGTGATAATATTTCACTGAGTAAACAATGCTAAATTAATATATTTGAAATTTAAAATTTATATTAATATCTTTCACATGTTTCTTTAATGCATATCATAAAATTATTTGTCGCGTATAACTATAAAGAAAAATAAATTTTTATAACAATGGCAAATTTAATTCTTTTTGTTCATAAATATTTATTAATTATTAAGAAAGAGAAGTACATAATGAGTAATATCGTCTATGTCCTTATGGATTAACCATGTTAACTAAATTCAAAGTGTACATGTTCAACCGGAATATAAGAATTATAGTGACAAATAATATTTTATGTTTGTGAAATTTAAATTAATAAATTTTAAATAAAAAAAATACAAAAAGGCAATGTAAATATATTATTATGCATATTTAATATTGTATAAATTACTTAAGCTACTAAATGTTTCTTCATATTCTAACTTTCTCATTTGGAAATCAAAGCTATATAATTTATATTACCTTTAATTAAATATATATTATTGATTGATACTTAAGTTTATAGTTATCTTATTCTTTTAAAACTCAGTTAAACATATTTGTAACTTAATACTTGCTTTATCGAGAAAGATTCAAACACATTTTCGGTATTTAATCTCTTTTACAATATAGAGAACATTCAAAAAAGATGTTTTAGATAATATTAAGTATAAAAAGTTAAGGTTTTAAAAGCTATAGAAAAGATATTTTTATGTAATTGCTTTTGCCATGTGTTTCACACATGTGTGCGTGTATGACATTAACAAGTATTCATTTTAAAGCTGTTTGGTTGGTTTTTCCACACATTTACATAATAAACTTTCATCATAAATATTTATGAAAAAAATATATTTAATATTATGGTAATAATCAAGTATAATATTAACACGGGGGATTTTAAAATTATTTCCAATAGTTTCTTCTTATTTAAAAAATTATTTACTTCCTAAATTTAATATTTAATGCATTCTTTTCTTTTTTCAATACAGATGTTAAAAATCGATTTTAGTCCATTTCCAAATAAGGAACTCGAATTTTATTACTTCCGGAAATATATGAGTTTTATTGCGAAAAGGCAAATAAAACTACTTCGAATATCGATTAAATGATTTCACCAATATTTAGTTATTGTGATAGTTAACGAATAAATATAAATGATATATTTCTAAGGCAATAGAAATATATTTATATTCTCTAATTTTAAGCTATAATGTGAAAAAACTTAATGAATTACAGAAAATTATAATACACAACAAATAATTCTTAACAAAGAAAATTAATCATCTCCTGTAAATAATTGTCTAATGCATTATTTTAACTATTAATTATTTTTGCTTGCTCAACACTAAATTTTAAATATCCAAAATGCTTAGCCTTCTTTTTATCATTAATCTTCGAATATATATATATATATACTAATAACATTAGTATGAAGTAGAATTTAATAAAATTATGGCTCTTTATATAATATAAACAGACGTGCATAGTTAAAAAAGATCCAAATGTTATTTCCAAAATCAAAAAATGTTTTTAGTTAAATCGAACCTAAAATAGAATAATCACGAAAATTTTGTGTCCTTTTAATGCTAGCAATTATATATCATTACTTAACAGAAAATAAAAACTCTCGCTTATAAAATTATTTACGTGATTAAAGCAAAAAAATATTTAAATGTCTTTATAAAATTTAACAATATTTTTAAAAAAAATCAATCTTAAATATAGTGTAATAACTGTTTTCTTTCTCGCGCGTCCTTTTAAATACAACCATATATAATTTTAAAAAAATGTTCAATTCGAAATGTATTTTTAAATTTAAATTCTAACTATTTTATTTAATATTAAACGCTTCATGTCGAAACAAAAAAAAAATTAAATGTCATCCATAAGATAAAAGTGAAACTTTAAAAATATGGAATATAAAAAATATAATTTTTTTTTAAAATTTAATATTGACAACAATATATGAAGAAAAATTTAATGAATAAATTAAATTTCTTTATTTAATAATAGCATCCATTATCAAAAGATTCATATAAAAATTGACCTAAAAATAATATTTTTGTAAAAACAAATCTCCTACACGATACTTTTGTTATTAATGCTCCTAAATTAACACACCTTCCAACAAAATTGTATTCGTTCCTGTTGTTATTAGTTTTTTTCACCCTAGATATAAAAAACTCAATTCCCTCAATATTTATCGCCATATTCTTCTCCATTCAGCCATGGAAAAAACAGGGTGAGTCTGTTTTCTAAATATAAGACCACGTAAGAGCCCGGTGAAAGCAACTTCTATTCAGCAGAATATTGGAGGACGTGTTGATGAAATCCACATTTATTTTTCCGGAAGTGAATCTGGACGCAATTATGCGCACATAAAAGGAGCTTAAATTGGATTCGTACGCAGTCTGCACCTTCTTTTTCCGGGATACTCACTGAACCCTGAGCAATTATTAACCTATTCATGGCCTGCTCATGGCCTCTTCTTGACAGCTGCTTATATTATTATAGTTCTTTGCAGATATGAGCCATGAATACTAAGATATCACGTGGTTTCCTCCCCCATTCATGTCCATTTATGTATATATTGCTCGAAACAGTTATGGAATACTACTTTTAATATTAGCTGAAGATAAGTATATGAAATGTGAAAAACTAATGTATATAATATAAGTGTTACAAAAATATGGGTAAATGAAAAGCAACGAGAAGGAAGTAATTATATTTTATTGACGTTATTTACGAAAGGACAAAAAATGCTCAATATGTTCATATCGTTCAATCTAGCATAATGTGAGCTCATACATAAAATTGAGCTTCAATAAGAAGCTGAATTTCTACTTGCCAAAAACAATGTTGCTCTTAAAAAAGGTGTGTAATCAGTGAGAAGATAAAATATTCTTTGCCGCCACGAGCAGAGATATTTTCATTTTTGAATTATTTCAAGAAATGATAATTGATATTAAACTTTTTCTCTGGAATGTATTAATATATTCCATTAGCTATATATATACATACATACACATGTTAGTCGAATTCAGAATATGTAGCCCAATTCATTTAAAAGGTTTTTCGTTGTAAAATTATTTGCATTGTTCACTGATTGAGGGTACTGAATCACAAAGAAAAATTGTAATAATCATAAAGATTCATTTTCGATTACTACAGCGCAAATAACCAAATAAAAAAGTTCTGTATCTCATCCTCTATACCTATGAAGCATTTAAGTCTTATATATAATAGTGTATATAATTAATATATAGCCATTGATAAAAAAATACCAACTCTGATTGTTACTGCACTGAATTGAATGGTTTCATGTACAAATATAGGATTATTCCATATAGAAGATTTATCAAAGATGAGAAACCACATCTTACCCCATTGTACACTGTACCGGGATTCGTTCTTGAATGGCACTTTGCTTCAATCAGATCTTCTCTACCTATGACACGTTTATTTGGCGATCTTCTGCAATGTTTATGTGCTTTATACTCTTCGCCAACAAAATGCGAACCATAGATCAGCAACCAGCATAATCACATATTGGAGTCGATTTGAAACAGTTTAAGTTGGAATTTTAATATCATAACTCTCTGAAGGTGTTGTTGACAATGTAATTTCTTCAATCTTTAACTCACCACGGCTCTTACAGCTACCAGCAAAATCAGTGGCATGACTACCCAACGCAGCTAAGTCATGCCACTGAAACATTATATTCATTGTTACAAAAAATTCAACGCGTGTCACTTAAAGTTATATAAAGTCACCCGAAATTATTATGCTTCACGGTGTTTGAAATCACTTATCCTCTCTGTTCTAATACTTAATGATAACATTGTCAGAGGATGTTAGAAAATGAGGAGTGATGGCAGGTAAATTGGTGCATTGATGGCCTAGTTTCATATTTCCAGTTCCGTTTTACTAATTCCAATATCTTGTTAAACTGCTTTTAAAATATTTATAAGGGTGTTTTTTGATGATAAATACTCCTTTTTAAGACTAGACTTAAATTTTGAAGATTATATATGGTGTAAGAATTTGACGTTAATCAATTTGATTTCTTTATATAATACCCTGTTATTATTTTTATAATAAATATGAGGTTTAAGATTATACTAGTGTGTTTAATTTTTCTCGTATAATTTCTGTCACAGACTTTTTTCAGGGAAAATATTTGATTCGGTTAAATAAAAAAATATATTTTATACTTTTTTAAGTTATACTTATTTGGATTATTACTATAGTTATGTATATATATTATATATAACAGTTTCTCTCTATCTTAACGTTTACTCATTTTTTAAAATCCTAATAAAATAAAACTGATTCATATTTGAAATTTATTTATAATGATTTTAGTTTTAAAAACTAGGTTTCATTAGTATTTTTTATGTTCTTCTTTTAGTTAAAATTTTTTATTTAAGAATATATGTTTCAAATAATTTTACAGTACCAATTACAATTTGATAGTATCAAAATTAGTATGTTTTAGTGTAGATTAGAAAAATATTTTTTCAAAAAAACTAAAGAATTCGTTACATTGATTGGGTGATTTTAATAAAAAAATAAGGAATTAACTGATATATTTGCCTTAATTTTTTAATTTTGGAGGAAATAAAAGGTTTTTCTGTGATTTATAATTATTTTTTAAAAGAAAAGTGATTATTTTCTGTATTATAAAATTAATTATAGGTTAATTTTTTTTAAATATCTAACATTATAATAATTTAAAATCCGTGTTTATACATTTTTAACAAAGTGAATTTTGTTGATATATAATTTGTTATTATACATCAACATATTTGTTAAAAAAAAGAAATTGATTTATTTTGAGGAATGTAATTTTAATTTACAAAATTGAGGCTATTTTCTGATTCTAGAGCTTACTAGCTTTTCACTAAGAGAATAGAAATTTAATAGTTGATAACAAATTTAAGAATTTTTAACATCCATTGAAGTGTTTTATTTAATTTAACTTTTCATGAAATCTTCTCACTGATTACTAAGATTTATTAATTACTAAAAACTATTGATATAAATTGACTATTTATTATTCCCATAATTTTAAGTGTTTACATTTTCACAGTGATGCAGACATATCTTAAATAAAATCTAAATTGTTAAGAAAAGAAAATTATTTTTAAGGAAGATGAAGTATATTTCAATGTTATAAGAAGCAAAATGTTCAAAATCCACATCAAATAAAATGTCTTACTTTTTATTAATTCAAAAACCATTAACCAAAGTTACTTAATTTTAATTATGACCTAATCCTTTTTAATTAGAAATAATTAATAAACAATATTATTAAAAAATGTTATTAAGTCACTTCTTTTAAAAAAATTAACTACTTAAAATTAGTTTTTTAATGGAAAAACAATTAATGTATTGAGAATTTTCTATGTAATGCCAGTTCATTAGAAAAATAGGAAGCAATTAGTTGAAATGTAATTAAACTCCATTATAAGATTGGTCGTTTTTGTGGATGTTCATATATTTTAAGCATTTTTTGTAAATTTTTCTGTTAGAATTTTTTAATTAAGCATCCAAAGGTTTAAGCTGCTAACTTAAGTAGTTAACGGCAATTAGTCAATAAAAATAATTAATTATTAACGATTAAAATTTATAATTAACTAAAATCAAATTTAAATGTCAGTCTAATTCAAAGAATGAAAACCTTACGTTCTGAAATAAATGTAAGGGCACTTTATTTCATTATTAAGAAAATATTTTTCGGCAGTTTGAGAGCTTAAAACTAAAGATCAACATGGATAGTTCCTGAAAACATGAGTTCTTCATTAAAGTTTCAATAAATGAAAACTGGTAGCCAAAACCTGCTTGAAATTTATCACCCTCTTCATTATCTTATGCCGATAAATCGCCATCTCTTATCTCATGTTTCTTACTCAATATCCAGCATCCTCTTATTAAGTGGTTCCACCGAGAACAACAGAAACTTTTCTTGGGTAAGAAACCTGTCTAAATTAGGAGCTTCTTCCCGCCATCCATTCCTTGGTAATTCTGGCCTAATAGCCTTTGCTTGCCAGTTTCAATCAGACCAGTGGAGGACCCTTCAAGCCTTCTTATTGTGCGTCCCTGGACGAACACTTTCATTTGTCTTTTTTTTCCCCTCCACCCTTCTTCTTCTCTTACACTATTAGGTGTGCTTCCATTTCGCCAGAAGAGATGTATCGGCTTCTTAAGGTTGCGATAATTTCGCGTGTCAGCTTTTTCTATCTCGGCGTATTGCCACTTAGTACATGCTGGACACTTCGAAAAGAGGGGGAAAAAAAACAAAGAAAGGAGATCTAACAAGCGATGATAGACTATCTTTACTTCACGAAAAATCTAATGGACTCAGAATTCTGAACACGATAGGGTGGGAAATT
The DNA here is from genome assembly GCA_026290005.1 of Latrodectus geometricus. NCBI lineage: Eukaryota > Metazoa > Arthropoda > Arachnida > Araneae > Theridiidae > Latrodectus > Latrodectus geometricus. The sequence continues at coordinate 13,544 of JAPDSC010092038.1, read as the reverse complement.
ATTTTAGGACGTTTTAAGACTGTTTTTGACCATTTCTATAATTTTTAAGACTTGAAGAAAAGTAGATAATGCTTTATTTCTGAAAAAAAGCTTTTGTAGCAAAAATGTCTTGTTTTATGTTTTTTAATAATGAGTGAATGAGGAAAGAAACAGTATTTCTATTAATAAGAAATTCTCAGTTTTCAACTGTCTTGACAATATTAAATCAGTAATACAAAACTAATCAATTTCAATAAGCATAAAAAAGATAAAAAAAATTACATTATTTTGGGATATTTCAGACATAATTATAATGCATTCTTTGTGATTACATTCTGTATTTAACATAAGAAATATTTGAAATACTTTGCGTCAACAAATATTCTTTTTAAAATTTTGTACAACTTTGCAAGCGAATTCCTTATTTTATTGCGCTTCAAATATAGAAAATATATTTTCATCAAATATAAGTAATGCAAAAATTAAAAGTGTCTCTACAATGCAAGATATATATCTCTGCTTGAATTGCAAAGACACTTTTAATTTTTAATTTCACTTGTATATATAGATAGATAGTCGAAACTTTTTCAGCAGTAAAAGTTACATACACACCCAGCACATACAAAGTGAAATTCACAATATGAACAAGCTCAGATGAATACAGATGAATCTACAAAATGAAAAATGAATAACAGTGAAGTACCAACATGACCAGCTTGATAAAGGGGGTGCTGACCACACATGTACAAAATATGGATTTTCTGCAATGGTTGAAGACTAATGTCTATATTTAGCCATTAAGCCCAAAAGCCACACCGAAAGGTTTTAAATTTAAAAATCCAAAAAATATAAAAAAGGATCAAAATCTTCATAAATATCAAATTTTAAGTGATCTTTGCTTTGTTATATATATATAATGGTTTCAATGATATTAATAATAAAATAATTTCAAAATAAATTTTGATATTTTGTTTCTTATAAACAAGAATTTTCCTTTTTTAATTTTTATCAAATATCTGTTACTTGATTAATAGATTTTTAGCAGAATTATTTAATTTTAAAAAGCTTTAGTGATAAAACTCTTTTTTATTTTTGCGCTAATTTCGTTTCACTACCAAAGACTATAGATTAACTTTATTCCTGTTTCAGACCTAATGTCAGTTTCAAGTGAAATATAAGCAATTTTTTTTCAAATTTCTTCTATAAAATATAGTTTGTATCTCTTGTATTAATACATATGAAAGATAAAACTATAATATATAATAGTTTATCTCTGGTAAATTATATCAATAAAATGCAACAAAAAATGTTTTATTCTTATAATCCTAAATTTATGCAAATAAAGATACCAACATTTCCCGTTATATAATACCTGCATATATAAATAAATGTATCTCAGAATATAATTTTATTTTATGTAAATTTATATAAATATTAAAAATTTCCATCAGAATTATGTATAAAAAATTAAAGGAATTTACTGATGGGTAAAAAAAAAAGTTTCGCATAGAAAACCTAATTGATTACAGACATTCACGTATGGGAAAACAGTTTCATTTTTTTCAGTTTCTTGCCTATCGATTTTTTTCTTTAGTATGTTTGTCTTTTCTCTTTATTATTTCTTTCTTACTGGAATTAATGGTAAATAATGAAGGAAGGATCTTAGCTCTTTTATTTGTTTCTTACTTTAGTAACATTTCTTATCCTCCGGTTACTTTCCAGTTACAGACTTCGATAACATATTACTGCACTATATACTGCAGGTTATTATAGTCCTTTCTGCTTAGGTTAAGGCCATTAATTTATAGTAAGAAACATTTTGGATCAATAGGTATAAGATAATAAAATGGCATAACATGAATAAAAGGATAGAGGGTTATAATATTTGCTCGGAATAACCAGGAACAGCAAAATTCCATGGATAAAATACGTAATCGTTTTAACTTTTATATATATATATATATATATATATATATATATATA
>JAPDSC010092020.1:51675-72475 GCA_026290005.1 Latrodectus geometricus | reverse complement strand
TATATTGCTGTTACCAATCGCGAGGAACAGTGGCATCGAGATGAAATTGCATACGAACTATAACTGCCGATTTTAATCAATCATTGTCTTACTCAATAAACAGACGAATAAGTGTTTTTATTATTGCTGAAAATGGCTTGCATGGGCTTCATTTCTCATAATCTATACTTCCAAGTTTCTTTGAAATTCAATTACTTTAATTTCTAATATCTAATTTAATTAATTTGTTATTTCTAATATCTAACATTTTGTTATTTGTATTTTTCATGATATAGCAATTTTAATAGTCAATATATACCTAAAATTTCAAAATCCTTTTAAATAATTTAATAAATTTATAATTTAAAAAATTTTAGAATTTATTATTTTGAACTCAGTGAGTTAAAAATGTTTAAAATTGTATGTTTATATTTCTTTGTGAAGATAAAAAATTTTGCTATCTATAACCATTGAAACAAAGTTCAGTGTAACATTTAGTGGACAAAATAATATAAGTCAGTCTGATTTACAGTATTATATTTTACAATTTCGGTTTGAGACATTAGATGTAATATAACTAATAATTAATATAATGTAAAATTTAATAAATATAAAATTAATAATAAGAATACTATATTTAAACATTTCCAAGAAAATATATGTATTTGTTGATTTAGTATTTTAATTAACTGCAATTCATTGTAAGAAAGCAGTTTTTATCAAAAGAATTGAAATCGTATTTCTTTGCTTTTTTGTTAGAATAATGAATAGTGATGATGAAGTTTACTTTTTTTTCAATATTTAAATTCAATTTAGTACAAATCGTTAAAATCATATTTAAAATATGTAAGAAATTGATAATAATTCAAGTAATAAAGATAATATATTCTATTTTTGATGATTAACAAATGTACAATAAAACAAAAAGTGTGTAATCAATTAGAAAAATTTTAAAAATTCAATATATATATGCATATGCGAGTGCGTGTGTGAGAGTAATTTTCTGAGTAATCTTTGCCTTTATAAGCCTATTTTTAAAATAGTTTTATAAATGGTAATAGTTGGCATATGCCATTTTTTTATAAATATTAAACAATTTTTTTATAAAAATTGTAAATAAAATTACATTTTTATGATTGATGAAAAATTGTATTCAATTAAAAGGCAAAAAAAAAAAAAAAAAAGAAGTATTGACCTTGTATACATTTCCTAAATTTTGTATAAACCTATTTGAATGATTACGAGGAGTTGCACTTCATAGCAATATTGTTTAAATAAATTTATTCCTTACCAAAATCTTTCCTAATTACTAAATTTTAATTACGAAATTTTAATTAAAATTTTAAATGGGCAAAATTTTAATTACGTTAACAAGCATCTTAGAAATCTTAGATGTAATATTTAGTTTCATTAGAATTTAAACACAATCATTGATTTTATTTCTAAAATTCCATGCTTCTCATTTTTTTCTTAAAATTGATAAAAGTTTACATCAGTGACAAAATAAATTGAAAAATAATTTATTGTTGAATATTTTATAATGGTATATTCATATAATATATATAGTTAGATATAGAAGACATATTTTGAATTTATTGACCGAAAATTTATAATCAATCTATCAAATAATAAATTAAACAAAGAAACGAGTGTTAAAAGTCGTTCCAAATATTTAGAAAAGTAAATAATATCCATAAAACTGCTTAAGTTTTTCTCAGCGGACTATTTTTTTTATTATTCATTTCGAAAATTCAAGTTTTTATTAAGGAAAGTATGTGATTTTCCTTGTTTTCGATTTAATATAATATCAGCAACTGTTAATTGAATTTTTAAAATCGTATATAGCGTGGAATATAGATTACTTGTGTTACTTTCCAACACAAAATTTCAAAAATATTTTGTAAGATTCTTAAAAACAATACATACATGATGAACAAGAAGTATTATGCTGGTAATTATTAGCTAATATGCTTCCTGTGTAAGGATACCTTATTTTATCTAAACTAGCAAATATTAAACTTAAAATAATTTTTCCCTTCGGTTTAACATAAATTATATATCTTTTAACTTACTGTATCTTATAGTCTATGGAAGAAACTTGTCACACATTAGTAACTAATAAAGGTGATTACTTATTGCAATTGAATCCAAGACAGTGTTTATAATTTTCTTAGAAAGCTACCTAAACAAGACTAAAGTAACTTGAATAAAATTAAAAATTCAAATATCATATAAACATTTAAAAAAAAACATTAAGTGAGTTTGATAACAAAATTTTAGAGAATTTAGAGTTGGCTCACCTGTAATGAATCTTGTTTTAATATTTTGCTCAAAATAATATCCGTGTTCCAAGAGCTTGATGTTTTGACTGAATCACTGTGACTTCGTATATGTAAAGTTGGCTCAGACACAGTACCTGTAACAGGTATACACGGAACAGATAACGATGAATCGTCAATAATTGTGGTTACTACTGGAAGATTAGCACTAGTTTTCCTTTTTGGAGTACTGTCCACTACAACAGAATGTGTTTCATCCAATGAATGGCTGGAAGAACGGAGTAATGGTCTTGGCCTTGAATTCTGTTGTTTATTTTGGCTTTCTTTCGTATTTGATGTATCAGCATTTAATTCCTTCAAAAAATCTAGGTCTTTAGCATAAGAAGGCCTTTGTTTATTGACAGATTTACTCATTTCTTGTTCCAACATCTCTCCGTATGGACCTCTAAGTCGCTTTTTATAAAATCGTTTCTGTTGCAAAGGGGGACTCGATACTACATTATGTTTTGACTCTGTGCCTGAAACAGTCATAGCACGAGTTCTGTTTGGGCTACTTCTACCAGTGTTTGGTAGAGTAGCAGCTTTTCTTCTTATGGATGGTGTGATATCTGAATCTGGTAATGGTGGAGAAAATGGTCTATTAACAGCCATGTCTCCATTTTGAGGTTCATTAACTATGTTTGAGGACTTAATAAGCTTCAAGAAAAGACTCTCTTTGCCATCAAGTAACTTGGCTATAGTACGAATTTCTTCTTCTAATGGCTTGGTGAAGGATGGAGGAGAAGCTGGAACACTTTCTATCTCAACAGATTCATTTAAATTTTTAAAAGACTTGTCATTTTCAGTTGTATTAACGGATTCTTTCGAGCGACTATTTCGGCGTTCTTTATTTGCATGCCCCTCACGTGGTAGCTTCCTCGATTCATCCTCATTGTCACTGCTATGTATGGACACTGGCAAAGACTTTGCCTCAAAACTGGGTTTTTCATTTTTCCCAATACTTTTCCTCCTTTCTACTCTCTTATCTTGGGATGATAGTGATCCGTATTTCACAAAATTAAGATCAAATTCAGCACGTTGTGATATATTACTATTATTCTTCAAACTGCCTCTTCTGCTAGAATTTCGAGAACTTGAATTTTCTTCTCGTGCATGTTTGTTCGAATTCTCATTCGTAACTCGATTCCCTTCATCTTTAATTTTTTCCTTCGAAGAATTAGTACCTTTCGAAGAGACATTTTCATCATCGAAACTCGAGCGATTACTTCTGAAGGAATCGAAATTTATATTCAAATCTAAACTCGCCAGTGTTCTGAGTCCATTTTGATTTCGCTTACTATGAGAAATTATTCCCGTTCTCGGCAGAGTTGCATAGTTACCACCTAAGGAAAGCTTCTTTTTCGAAGACTTCGAACTATTTTTCAAGATGTTGTCTGAACTTATAAATATAGGTGAAAAATCTGATTCATCATCTTTTTTTTCGATGATCTCAAAACTATTTTCGAAATCTGGTAATGGATCAGTCCAAAAAGAAAAGTTGCTTGTGGGAGGTGCTGTATGAGGAACAGCAGGTTTGTGTTTTCTATGAGGGGATGGGGGAGCAGAGGACGACCTCAGTTTCTCTGTCAGTTCTCTAAGTTTACTGTTTACTGATCTTTTAGAGGTTTTGATAGGAGTCAGTTCCAAAGAGTAAACAGGGTCAGAATTAGAAGATTCATTTCCTCCGTAGAATTGATTATTCATGAGAGTTAACATGGTTTTGGTCTTAGGAGGAGGTGGTATATTATCCAGAAAAGATCTGAAAGAAGTATTGCTGTTAGAATACATACTGGGCTGAACTGATTGGCTTCGACGCAAAGGCTGATGGTGAATGTTATCCAAAGAGTTATTCAAAAATTCTTTCGGTTTTCTCAAATAGTATTTAGTCAAATCCATATTAGCGAGAATTGATTGAATTTCTGAGATCGCTTGGTCACCTGACAACTCACCTCCGGTTGTAAGATCTTCACTTTCCGAAGTTTTGCCTCCTATATTTTTCCTACCAAGAGTCCAAAACTTTGGCATAGAATCTTGCCTTAAATCATACCTAGAAATTGCCGGAGATGAAGGCCATGAAGGTGATTTAATGATCTGTATATCCTTCATGTCATTTAATCGAGTAATTTTTTTCACTTCTGGTGTGAATGTTAACTGCTTATTATTGTTATCAGAAATATAGCTTCCTGACTCCATCATTTTTCTTATTTTATTACAATTCAAATTAGCTACACTAAATAGTAGAAATTCAATTATTTTTAAGAATTAATCTAAATATTCTTTTACAATTACAAAACTCTCCCCACATCATATATAAAACTATTATAAGTTAATTTTAAAGTACAGCGATGCACATTTAAGTTAATTTAAAAAAAAAACTAGTTTAAGGCTAAATTTTCTATGAAGTAAAATAGAATAGATTTAACAAGAAAAGAAATAATAATTTTGTTTCTTAAAATTGTTTTAAAAATATAAACCAGTAATTTTATTTGCTGTGTAAAGATTCATACTATTAAATTATAAAATGTCTTTTACTGATACATATATTCATGTTTTCCAGGATTATGTAGATATTAACGGATAAAATATTTCTAATAATTAAGTACTTTTACTATAGTATATACATAATATAAATGCAATTTTTTATCTTGAAATATTTATAAAAAATAAAAATAATCATTAGAAATAAAATTTTTAAATCTGGATTAGAATTTTAAGTTATACTATGTCCTAACAATACTAAACATAAAGCACTATATTTTGTAAATACGCGTTCTTTGCTAATAAAAGTTTTTATTTCTCTATCTTGAATAAAAATTATGATTACTAATGATCATTACACAAATAAGAAAATCTCTTATTCTGTATCATTGTTGTATATCATACTCATATACAAAAATAAATTATTTTAGAATATGTACCAAAATGTAATTTACAAACAAGAATGATTTAATAAAAAATAATGTTAGAGCTAACACTTATAATAAAAGAATTATATGATTTTCATTTTGAATGTTTTAATTTTTCTGGCAAAATTTGTAAACATTTTCTCTTCAGTGTTATAAATTTTACATTATATTATAATTAACTTCTTAAAATCAATATTTAATTCACTCAAATTAAATAATTATTTATTTTTATAATCTATACAAAATGCTTGACTGAAATAATAAAAACTAGTTTTGAATCCTTTATAGTTATTTCTTTATAAACTGAGCATAGAACATGAAATATTTAAGCAAAATACTAAGAAATTAGCTTTTACTTCATCAGAACACCCACTCATAAATTAATAAGTAATTTCTTTTAACTATATTATTTCAATTTATATTTTACTTAAAAATAGTATAAGCATTTTTGTATCATTAATATTTTACTTACATAAAGAATAAATTAGTTTCAAAACACCAGAAGAGAAAAGAAATACTCGCTTAGCTTACTCAAATGTGGTCTCATGATCTCAGTGATGTCAGATTTTCTCTGCCATTTTGATCAATCTCATCTTCAAGAATGAAACACCATCGACAAATATCGAACAGGCTATCACTTAAGTCAGTTGTCGATGCCATCTATCTCACCATGATACTGAAGGAAAGAGAAAAATTAACAAGTCATCCTCTACAGCAAGTTGCAGGAAACAGCGTTAGAATGGTGGAAAAAAAACCTATAAATAAAAAAAAGAAAACTTTGCTTCACCGAGGCAATGTTTTTAGGTAAAATGCGATGAGATTTTCGGTTGGTGAAACCGAGAAACACGCGCACTCCTCTCTTCCCGTGTACGTTTAAGTTCTATTTTGGGGACGTCGCAAAAAAGAGGGAAGAAACACCAGGTTGCACCTGGAGGGTTGAGCCTTCGTCACGGAGGAACTTTGCCAAAGAATATTACTGCTGCAGAACTTTCGTCTTCTTTCATTTAGCCTCAGCTCCTGTGCATCAAGCTGACGCTAGGATATCCTAGGGGCAAACAGCATTCGTCACTGTCAAGCATCGTCTCGCGAAAATTTTGCAACCCATTAGAAATCGGTTATGTAGCCAACGAATCGGTGGGGAAATTTAGTTATTCACTACTGTGTTATACGCTTTTGGGAGATTACTTTTCAGTATTATCGCTATAATCTTTTTCATTCTGAGAAAGCAAAAACAAATCCCGGATGTTGTCCTTAGTTTTCTCACGTATGAAATCATTCTCAGAATATACACACATTGTAGTACTGTTATTATTCGTTATTACATAATTTAAATTATTTTTTATTTGAATAATCGGCCTTTTATTTTCCTAAAAAAATGACCTATTTACATAACATTAAATAGCAGTTATTTTATCAGTATAAAATTCTTGTATATATATTTTAAAAATTACATTGTATATCCTTGTATACACATTTTAAACATATCCTTTTATACACATTTTAAAATAAACATATATTTTGAAAATATGAAAATTTTATTATTTCATAAAGAAACATTTTTTATACCATTTAACATAATAAAAATTTTATAGTTTATTAATTTTTTTATTTTTTAATTTTTATAATGTAATTTCTTTTCATTTCATTTATAAATTTTTTTAGAAATGATTTTAAATAATCGATTATCTTTAATACTTTTATAAACTCTTTCAAGGCTTTTGCTATTATTTCGTTTGTATTATAACCACTAAAATTACACAAACATTATAAATATACAAATTTAATTATTTGTTATGTAGGAAAAAAATAATTTTTTTTTTTTTGCAGGAAGTTTACATAAATTAATAAGGTATTCCTTTTGAGTCGAAATATATTATTCAATATATAAACCTTATAAATAATTTTTATAGAATATAAACTAATAACTATGTCTGTTAAAACATTTTTTCATTTATTTCTGCTAGGATCGATTTCCTAGTTTATTTGATGATATAGTGTTTGTAAATTGACTACATGGAAATAATAATTTCAGTTTAAAAAATAGAATTTATTTTAGTCTCTGATATTTTTTTAACTAAATTTCCTTTACTTGAGCATAACATTAAATAAATACGATAATATTGATTTGACATTTCCTATAACATAACAATAAATTTGCTAAGATATCTATCGTAACCCTGGGGTCTTAAAATTGAGTATCAATCCTGAGATGTGCTTGCATCACAGACATCTGTCAGAGTAGATAGTTAGGAGCTCTTATAGTTTCTTTGTAAAAGAAAAATTCGTCCCAGTATCCTTAGAAAGTCCTACTTGTAAGCTAACAGCAATGTTTCTTATAGATTATTTTTCTTTAAAAAAAGTGGAATTCTGATATTGATATATTACCAAAAAAACTCGTCAGAAGTAGTTTCAGTATTTTACAATATAGTCCTGATTTATTTTTTATATTCATAGATAACCTTTATTAAAATTTGAGGAATCCTTCTAATTATGGGACTAAGTAATAAATATTCCAGCAGAGAGAGAAAAATGTCTCTAATTTAATATGATAATAATGCTCATTTACAGGTTTGGTTGCAAACTTTTTACAAATACCTAGAATAATATACTAGTATATATCTAAAAAATCATACAATAAAAAGAATATGCAAGCAACTTGAATATATTTACAGCACACTCATAAGGAAGATTTTATTATTATTTTTTTTTGTTTCTAGATACTTTCTTGCAATTATATTTTTATTTTATTTTTTTACATTTTCAAAAATTCTAATTTAATAATATTTTACATTTTTTAGAAAAAAAATTAAAATAATTTTTTTTACATTATTTACTGATGCTTATTATGATTTTATCTTTGTCTTATTCAAATCTAATTATATTGGATTCATTGGCTATTGATTATTTACCATTAACACCACCTTTCTGGAAAACTAAATTCGGAAAAGCATCACATTTGTTTTATACGATCCTATTCTGATATTTGACACTGCATTTTAGGTTATCTAATGTCTTAAGGTTGTTATAAAGCATTTTAATGCCCACCATGTAATTGATTTTCCAGAGGACTTTCATAGATAGAGGGCCGTATTCACGAGTTGCAAGGAAGGAAACCCGGAAAGTCTCCCAAAAACCGTTTTGGCAAAAATCAGAAACGAAACATCCATTTCCCGTTGTTCAATAATAAATCCGATCAAGCCCAAGAATTTTCATTGTGAATAGAGATATCCTACTACTAAGCAATAGTATATTATATGACTCCACGTAAAGGACAGACTTCATGAAAAAAGCTGTTGTAAGGCATTTAAATGTTTATCGCGAATTGCCTTCCGGGAATTTCCATAGTTAGTGGACCATATTCACTTGTCGCAAGGGAGAAAACACGGAAACTCTCAAGTATCAACTTCAACGGACGTGCATGCAGAAGTTAGATCCATCTGCATTTCTCAACATTAGCTGTGATCGAACCCGGGACCTTTTGCTCTGAAAAGCGCTCTCCTACGGTGACCCCTATATACTTTAATATTGCATTAATAAGTAATCAAAATCTTTTTTATTTGAAATTCAATATAATAACCATTTGATTTAAATACTTTTGTTACTGCTCTTCTGAATACATAAGCTCTATAATAAATATATTAACGTTGTCCATAATTGTATATATATTTAAATTTATTAACAATATATGAACTTTTGGTCAACTCTTGAGATGTATAAATAAAATTTAGAACATACTTAAAAAAAGAAATAAGTGTCTAATGGGACAAAAATAAATACTTTAAATTCTGCTTACTAAAACTTAATCTATTTTTTATTTGATACAATATTACTTAAACTTTATTCCTTTTTTTTTACATTTTGTGAAACAATACTCCTTTTAAACATCAAAAAATATCATATATACCATTGTATCAAAATATGTTTTCTGATTAAATCACAAATACATTGGTACAAAAATAACATTTTATTTCTTTCTGTGTGAAGAAATATTATATACTCTGTTTGGCATATTTTACACCACATCAAATACTTTTGGATTTTAAAAATGTACCTAGTTCACAAATAACAAAACAATGCTATTTACGAACTTTAAACAGGATTTCAATATTTATATTTTGTCGAATACACATCGATGCATATTTATTGCTTTATAAAAGGGAAATCAATTTTTACGGATCAGATTTTTCGGAAATATATTCTCAAGTAACAACAGGAAAACAAGATTCGATAAAAGTGGTATACTCTTTCACTCTAACAATTTTTAAAATAAATTATTTTCCAATTTTTTCTGAAAATTTTGAATGTATTATCCTATATTTAATTTTTCTCTCCCTATTAAATAAACTTATGCAAAACAATGAAAAATGTATCATTGAATGAAATAGGTAATTAAACATTTTATATAATATTCGTTTGATTTTTAAAACCAGATAATGATTTTCCTTCAGTGTATATAATGAACAATTAAACTGTAGTAATTTAAAAAAGTATGTGATACGTTTCTTTTATTTAAATAGTGCTCACAATCATATGAAGTTATGAAAATCAATTAATATATATTGATTTATATATTATTAAAATATGTTTAATCAAGTTTAAAAATCGTTCTGGTTAGAGGTTTAAATAAATGCTATAGTAAAAAATTTCCCTTCATCAAATTAAACTATGCATAACAATAAAAAACGAATCACTGAATAAAATAGATAGTTAAACGGCTTATGTAATATTCTTTCAATTTTTAAAACCAGATAAGGATTTTTTCTAAGCGTAAATAGGGAACAATTAAACTGTAGTAATTTAAAAAATATATGATATGTTTCTTTTATTAAAACAATTCCAGCAAAATCATATCCAATTATTAAAACCAAATAGTATATACTGACTTATCTATCATTAAAACACGTTTAATCAAGTTTAAAAGTCGTTCTGGGGTAACAGGTTTAAATAAATACTATGATTATATTAGGGGTGAAAATAACGGGTTTTTTAAATAGATATATTGCTTCATAAATTTCATTTTTTCTACAAACTTGTAATAAAAAATCAAATAATTAAAACTTTAATTAGATTATTTATTACTAGTGAAAGATACCTTCTGCTTAACACTGTTCCACTTGAATTATAAAACTATCATAAACTTTATTTTATTTACAAGTAACTTGCCGCATGCTTATTTAATTTAGACTTTTTGAACCAAAAAACGGCTAGATATTTCAAGCATTTCGCTTAGCTATGAACTACAACGAGACAAATATTGAATTAATGAACCAAAAACAGAAGTAGAACATATATTACATATCTTTTGTATACTCATTATCAAAATAAACAAAAACACGTGGAACTAAAAAATCACTTAATTAAAATATGGCTATAGTTTTTAGTTGAAATATGAAATTCTCAAATTTAATATAAAAATTTATTTATTACGACTCATATTTATGTATTATTAATATTTTAAGTTCTAACTTAGTTTTGAAATGGAAAGACAAATATTAGATTAATGCAATGAAAAAAAAAACAGAATTTATTTGTATAGATTTCTATATGACGGGTCGAAATAAATAACAAGTAATAAAAAAAATATTTGACTGTAATTTCGGTTTAAATGTGAATACATGAATTTAACACAAAAAATGTATAATTAATAATTCTTTAAAAAGATATTTTAAATCCTGAAACGAAATCTCAAGCATAGCTCTCTCATTCAATTTATTAGTTAAATATAAATCTATTGATGTGTAAAATGCGTGATAATTCGCTTAGATAAGAATTTATTAAATATTGAAGTTGGACTCTTTTCATCGAAGTTCTAATGTATTTCTGTGTTGTGATGCATTGGGAAAGACAAAAACCCAATCCCTAACAAAGTCAGAAACAACTGTTTTCAAAAATCGAAAAAAATAATCTATGTCTTTCTCGTTTCAAAAAGTTACGCTTCTAATGTAGATAGATATTAGTTTGGGGAAAAAGTTATCCATTATTTTTTCGGTAGACGTCTGTAGTGATCGCTATCTCGTGAGGTATCTATCAAACAATTTCAAATTTATGCTCATTGGAAAGGTGACATTTGACACTAAAATATTCTCTTGCGGTTTTTTGTTTGATTCATTCAGTTATGAGTACAAGGTTTTAAAAATAGAAGACAAAAAACAGAAAATTCGATACATTTTAGCTTTTCTTTTATAATGGCGAAAATGCTAACCAGGTGGCTAAAATTGTGAAAGGTGTTTATCGCCCTATATATGACTGTAAGAACCAGTTACGCACAATTTTGGTTTCGTCGATTTGGGTATTTGGATGCTAAAGATGCACCTCGCTTGGATACAACATCGTCGAGAATGTCTATAAAATATCAAAAATTATCAAACTTGACAGCACGTCAGCAATCGTAGCTTCGCACAAGACCTAAATATCTACATGAGAACTGCTTTAAACCTTTTTACAAAGCGAATCTGAAAGAAGTTACAAAAAGTTCACGTAAAAATAATGGATTTCTTTTCCCCCAAACTAATGTTTTTATTATAAATATTTTTTCTTTACTTTCAACGATGACGCATTAATGAGAATTTAAAAGAGAGGAAAAGTAATTCATTCTTAAAGCAAGACGAATTCAAGAGTGAAGTGTCACATTCCTCTCTTAAATCAATTATATAGCGGCATAAGCTACCGTATAGGAATTTAAATCAGCGTTAATAATGTTTCAAATAAATTACAAATACTGTAATGAAAATTTTGAAAGTAAATTTGGTTTTTATTTTAAGTTAGGTAGAGAGACATCGACATCCTGATATTATTTTCACTTTACTTTTCCCAACGTTTCTCAGTTCAATCCAGGAAAAATGTTCGGCAAAATAAATAAATAAATAAAGCAAGAACTTTATAAAATCAATAAAAAGCCTGTTTTATTTTAAATAGTCATACAATTAAAAATAGGTTTTTATAAAAATAAATAAATAAATAAAAAGAATCTCCAAATCAAAAAATTCCAAACTGTTGAAGTAATAATTAAAAATGGAATTAACTATTCAAAACTATTAAAGTTATTTTATGGCTTTTCTCACAATAAACTTTAGTCCAACTGTCATAAAGTTAATGTACACTTACCACATAATTCTGATTGCTTAGTGCTATTTAAATTATCTTTAATTCAGTTCATGTATTTTTTATAGAAAATATACTTCTGCGTTTAAGAAAATAAAACTAAATATACATCATAAAAAAAAAATTTGTATGATGAAATAGGAATATTAATATTCAATTTTTAAGAAAAAAATTGCTTATAAAATCTTATCCTTTTTCAAAATATATGTATATATTGAAAAGTATTTTTAAGTTTACAAATATATTGAAAATAGTTAATGATAAAACATTTTTATACATTTTATAAGTAAAAAATTTTATTTGAAACATTTTATAGCTAAACATTTCCTTATGCTATACTAAAAAATAGGATTGCGTAATGAAAATTCATATTGAAGTTACATAATACTTTTAAAAACTTATATTTTATTTGCAATTTTATAATTCATATAATGGTTATTAGCAATGTTGGGTACAAATGCAATTATTTATTCTTAAAAAGTAAGTAGTAAAAGTTCAAATATTTATAATCATTATCTAACACTCAAATTTTGTGAATATTTAAATATTTTTTACTGAAATATATTTAGAAATAAAATCTTTTAAATATTTTCCCATTCTTTATACACAAAAGTAAAATGATTATTCACTGTTAAGAATTTCATTTTTAATTTCAGTAATATTTCTCAACCTCTATTTCATACAGAAAGATTCCTAAAAATTCAAACTCTTGAAATATTTCAAAAATGAAAAGTTATTATTTAAAAATTTAAATTATTTACATTTTTAAGACATTATTAAGAATTAATACTCACTTCTTGATTAATTTTGTATAACTTCAAAAATTTGAAAAAGTAATATTACAAATGTCTTGTAACATGTTCTGTGTTATTTCTTTGTTGAGTTCTTTTGAAGTGGGGAGTATGGAATCCTTCTTTTACATCCTCTTTCCCCTCCTACCTTAAAAAAACATTCTAATATTTAAGATGAAAATGTTTATTATTTTGAAAAATTGAATTTTTTTCTTATCAAGTTTTTTTTGCTTAATATTCTGACTTCTCTCTATTATAATAAAATTTTGTAGGTTCAATTATTATACATTTTTTTAACTACGTTTATTTATAAAGTTTAAAATCTGCTTAGAAGGATCACTGTGACATTTTTAATAATTTTTTTTTAAATTAAGATTTTCAACATTTTGATTATCTAAGCATTTCGATTTTACATTATGTTGAATAGCTAATGCTAATTCAGCCACAAACTGAGTTTTATTTTCTCAAATCTCTAATTTCGTCTTCTGATATCTCTCGCAGTTAACATTTTTTTCTCTTCTAAAATGTTAAAAATCACATTTTTTCATTGTATTATTTTTAAATTTTTTAATTTATTATTAATGTTTTAAATAAAATGACAATTTTCGCTTGACTTGGAACAAATAGTTCTAAGTGGATCGAAGGAGATTCTAATTACTCCACAATAACTAATTATTCGTCTTTCTTTCACGATTAAAGACTCATGTTAAACAAAAATAGCAATCTGGTATTAACAATTACAAAGTGTGTGTGAATAATAAAACAAAAAATTGCATATAACTCATTAAATAATATGAAAAGGAACAAATAAGAACAACCCTTTTTTATTATAATGTACTTGAAGCCATTATAATTAAAGCCACGAGCATTATAATTCACCCCAATCTGAAAAATGGAACACTTTCGATTTCCAATTTACGCGCATAATTCCGGGAAATTGAAACACAGCTGCAACATAATCCTTATATCGAATATCTTCAGGGTTTTAAATTCCTTGTAACCAAACTCACGAAATATTCTTTAAACCTCTTAGCCTGATAAATTTTCGGTAATGCAGATCTTTTTTAATACAATAATAGCAAAATGTACCTTCTCACTTAATATGTTATCTTCATATAAGGACAAAGCACTTTATTTTAACGGAAAAGCAATTATATTCACAAAACAAGTTTTTGAAGTTTCTGAGAAATTATGTAACTGAACAATGGGGTAAATGAATCACAAAGAGTTCGAAAATAACAATTTTTTTGTCTTTGTAGGGGGAATTTTAATTTTCATTAAAAATTCATCAAAATACCGCTTTTCCAACAAAATTGCCAGATTCTTTCCCGTGAAAATGGCAAGTCATAAAATTGGCTAGTTTTCATAGATACTTTACCCGATATCTGCAAGAATAACAATTCGGTGATTTTAATTTTTAAATGGGATATTTCATAACAATTCGGAAAAGCATTTAAATTACACAATAAAAAACGATCATCAGCTACATTAAAATGTACTTTTCAGTATCTTATTATTTTACTTATAAATTATAATATCTTTCCTTGCATTTAATTTAATAAACTTAATTTCATGTCGATAAAAACTTTGCGATTTCTAATTGATACTGCGTTTTTAAGAAGAAGGAGTTTATAACTGAATAAGTCTTTTTTAGTATGCGTTACGAATGATATCAGCTATGTTATTTTAATTTGGTTATGCATTATTTTAATTTACAATGGAAATAGACTTCGACATTATTTTCATTTGAAAATATAAGAATTGTTCCATTTAAAATAACCATGAAAGTAATTAATTTTAACATTAGAGATGCTGCATTAACGCATATAAATTATTAGTTGATTTTAAAAAAAAAGTTAAAATTTATTTTTGTAGATTCTTAGAAAAATAAAATTTATTATTTGTATTTGTTAAATTTATCATTTGGTTATTATTTTCTGCAAATGATGGCTAGAATCACTTTAAAATGTATTCCGAATTCTAGAGTTTCCGATTGGTTGTTAACATTGACAGATGTTTATGTATTACCTGACAATCAAAATCCCGAATTGCTGAAAAGAAAATTATAGTTGACCTTTAAAATATTGTCTCTTTTTTATTAAAAGCTTGCAGCTACTGACTTCTAATTAATCACTTAAACTTATTAACTATTTTTATTTGAAAAATTTAACTGTTACTTAATTTAGTTATTATTACTTTCACATCACACAGTGACGAAGGAGACTTATCATGTATGCAAACAGTAAAATGAAATAAGAATTTAACCAAGTAAAGAAGAATAATTTCTCCACATCGTATCCGAAAATACTAAAAACCTTAACTTACTTTAAACTGAGGTTCATCAATAAAACATGAATAAATGTTCTTTTTATTTATTGGATGAATTAAAAGAGAAACAACACTGTTGTCTTATGATAAACCAAAACCAAAATTCAGTAACTTGTTAGTAAAAACCAAAATTATTACCCAAACAGTCATCCTTACATCTCTCAGAGCATCCAAATCACGCTGTATATTTAAATTTGAATTTGTCAACTATAATCATTTATTTTTTTGACTGAGTCATTGAATATTGGAATATTGCAATTTTCAAAATTTGAGTATTTTACTGTAGTTAGTAAAATTTTAGTAAAATAATCAGTAAAATTTGAGTATTTTACTAACTATCAGCAATAAAATCTTTGACTTCATAAAAAAGAATCAGAAAATTTAAAAATTTACCAACTTTTTCTATATAAATTTATTAAAGATTAATAAATTTGGAAAATAAAAATAATTAATTCTTGTGTTTTTATAATGCATTTTATGTTCGTTATTTTTACTTTTCGTGTAATAATTAGAAATATAAAATTAAAAATGTCTGAAAATATAAAATTGCAATATTTCTGGAAGAATTCATTGACAACAAGCTTAAACAATCAGCATATTTCTTCAAAGAATAGAACAATCAAAAATTATTTTAATCAAAAATGCATTAGTTTTATTTTTATATACTATATATAGCTCCATCAAAAATATAAATTGCATACTCATTTGAAATAAATTTAAACATATAAATATAATTTAAAAAATTAAAGAATAATTCAATATCTTACGTCACATAGTTTGATAACTAAACAATCATAAAATAATCTATTTTTTATTTATATTTTACTCTTCGTTTTAAATATGTGTATATAGTTAATAATATTCATAGGATCAATATGAAAAAGAAAATTAAGAATATATGTAAAACAAATAAGCAAAGTATTTATATTCAATGGTTACATTTTTTCATAATTTTTTGGCATTCAATAAATTGCAAATAAACTAAAGATAATGTCTGCAAAATTAATTAGATGAGGCAAAGTTTAAAAGAAAATTACTTTGTGTAAGATAGCTTTATTATTCTAAAATAATTCAATAATATTAAATAATATTAGAACTAAAATTAACATTCGATTATGAAATATGAAATTAGTATTTATGTATATTGTTATTAATTACTGAAGCTATTATTGTTTATAATATTATCAATTTATCTCATAAATTTTAAACAAATTCTCCATTTTAATCATTACATTTAATCTAAGATTTGTCTCGATTTACTTGAACATCTTTAATTCTTACCATTGTCAATGACTCATATAATACTGCTGTGACTAAAAAATTCACAGCCATTTCGATTTCAACTATATTATTTCATTCGAAAATGCCGTGCTCTTGATTTACTAATATGGAAGCACTATATTTTATTGTGAGGAGTTAAAAACATTCTAATTAGTTAATATTAGCTCAAACATCTTTCATTCATTCCAAACAGCAAATAATTCATCTTTTAGACATAAATCTCAATTGTATCTTTCACAGATTTGCATAAATTAGGCTCAAATTTAAATACGTGAAAATTATTTATCATTTCGAAATAGGGAAAACTCACAAATCAATCATTTTAAAAATAATAAACGAGGAAATTTTCTTAAAACCAGCTATCCTTGAAGAAAAATATGTTCTAAATTTGGAAAATTATAAATAGATTCTAGCTTTTAAAGTAAAACATGCTCATAAATTACTAAAAAAATTATTTTCTTAGAAAAACACTTGGACAAGAATATCTTGGAAAATAATCGTATTATGATGCATTTTAATATGTCTCTCTAAAATGCGTTTTAACTAATCTCTACAGTAGCTCAAAGTGTTGATTTAAAATGAGGTCCAAATGTCTGAAATATACCATTTAAAACGTTATGTGTCTGCAAAATATGTGATTATCAGTACCAGTTTAAGAGATGTTTTTGTAATAAACATTTATTACACTATACAATTTATTTCTAATTACTGATAAACTAATTATTTTAATTATTTTTAATTGCATTTTTAATTAGAAGAAAGACCCATTGATGAGAAAAATCAAAAGAAGAAAAAAAGTACCATTTTATTCTATAATATTGTTTAAATAATTATTGATTAGTGACATGATATTATGATTTGTTAAGAAAAAATCCTTATTAGTAGACCAACTTGCTTAAAACCATGTAATAAATTATATGAAACAGCTTCATGAAGATTTATGCTCTGGCGGAAAACATTTAAACTTATGAAGTTATTGTGAGGAAGAAATACTATACCCATTTTCTAAAACAAAATCTTTATTGCTTTGTTTTTTTGAAATCGCATACGTTGTATATAATCCCAAACTTTGCAGTAATGTTAATAATTAACTATCTGCGCATATATTTATTAATTATATATTTTAAGTAAATATTTAAAAATCAGAAGATTTTAAAACAATTGATACTAGCATCAAAATTATGAAAACTCACATGTTATTATTAAATTTGCTCTGTTATTAATTGTATGTCGATAATGCAATTTATCAAAATTTAAATTATTTTTTATTTTGTAGTTATTTTAGTATTATGCTCACTTAGGGAATAATTTTAAGCAAATATTTCCATTAACAATTTAAAGAATCAGAAATATAAATTTTGAAACATAACATTGTTCACTTTGCCAAGTATTCTCTAAACTAGATTATAAGACTAATTTAAATATTTGAATTTCTCTTATTTTACAGAATATTTAGTCTAAGTTTTCAAGTTAATTTTTAATTAAATAATTAAGAACGAGAATTTTTATAAAATAGTTTTCAAACATTTATAATTCAAATAAAAATGTTTACTAATTAAAAAAGTCAGCATTTCATGGTTTTAATTACTTTTAAGAATTAAAGAATGGACATCAAAAATTTGCTTTTTTAATAATCATGCAATAATAAAATTTTTGAAAAGATTATTAATTTTATTTAATTATGTAAATTTTTGAATTTTTCATAGAATTGTTTATTTTGCGCATGTGATGAAGATTCATTTTTACAAAATGTAAGAATAAACTATTAAAATAAATAAGTTCCAGTTTCTTTTTCTTCTTAATATCAACATTCTCTTCCTTTCTAAATATTAAATTTATTTCCATAAGAAGTTTTGTTTTTAATTGTTTGCTTTTCAATTAAAATAGACTGAAAATATTTTTCATGACTTTAAGCATCTTCCTTTTTCATATAATTTATATAAATTATATTTTATTTTATATAAATTATATTTTTTTTCATAGAAAATTTAACCAGTCATTTGCTTAGAATAATTTAATTACATAAAGATACTTAAACATTCGTTACATTATTTGTAAACTATATTTATATTTAAAACAATTAATGACCTATTTAATCGTTTTGCAGTTGATAAATTATTTACTTAGGGAACCATGTATTTATGTGTGAAAACTTTTAAATAATTTATCTAATTATATACATTCCTTTTAATTTAAAAAATACAATATTTATAAACGTTTCAAACTAAAATGAATTATTAATGTAAATTATTTTATTTTTAACTATTTTAAACATCAGTATAGATTAATTAAAAAGAATTATAATTTTTTATTATAAAAATCCATATTTTACTCTTATTTCTTATTATTTTATATGCTATAATTTCAGTTAATAATAAAGAATCAATTTAACATTATCTATATATAATTAAAATAAACTATAATAATATAAATTACATTATTATTTTTACACGCATTTTAAAAATTAGTATAGCCAAGAAATTTATTGAAAGGAAACATGACTGTTCACTATAAAATTCCTATTTTTATGGCAATTATTGATAAATATGAGTTTAGAATGTTATTAATTATTTGACAAGGTAATATTGTTCACACACTTTTATTGAAATCTCCCATTAATCTTCTTGTGATATATTAACTGAAATACGCTGGTAAATTGAAAATAAATAGATTCGAATGGCACACAGTCAGTTTTAGTTAAATTGTTTACATTTATCTAATTTGCATACATTAGATTATATTTAAAAGTATTAGAAAAATATGTTTTTAATATAAATTATAATTTTTTCCCAATATTTTTTTGTAAGAATTATTTCTGAAGTCTTTCTACAATAATATTTCCAACATAAATCAAGCTATTTCAAATTTAAGATTTTAGGTTGAACAAAATTTAAATTTCTAAATTTAGAATATTACAGTAATATTTAAATTATAAACATTCTAAGATTAATTAAAATAAAGCTATAAGAAATTAAAGAAATAATTGTTATTTATATATAGTTTTCTCGACAATAATTTTATTAACAATCCTTTGAATTTAACTAATTTATTTGCATCTTGTGGTAAAAATAAACTTGTTTGTCAAATATTTAAAATTGCAAGCTCTAACAAAATATATTACTCTAATTATAGTTATAAAATAATCGTAAATATGCTTGGTACTTACGTATTATTCTGTCGACCTTTTTTCTCAATCAAAATACGTCATCGTGTTTTGAAAGTTTGAATTATTTTTCGAAATGTGAAGGAAATGTAGAATATTTCTATATCTTCATTGTAACAAATAAATAAAAACTTCATTTATATGGTGTGAAATTGCATAATTGAATGACACATTTGTTTTGCGAAAAAGGTCGACGGGATAGCATGAGAATACTATATTTTTATATGTAAAGTGTAAAACTTTTTATCTGGTTTTATTTTAATTGCGAAAGTGGAATAATTCGCATTATTATTTTTAGAAAGAGTTGTGAGCAAATACATTACGCAATTCATTTAAAATAAAGCTTATTTACAGAATACAAAATACTTAAAAGCACATAACAATTTGAAAATTGTTAATCATTCACACATTTATCAAAGGATTTTTGAACACGCCAAATCCACTAACTCTATTTTTGAATTTCATAAAATTTTAATTAAAGCTGTATAGAATATATGTATAGTTGATTATACATAAAGAAGAAATTTCACTTATAAGAATTAATACCATATAAAAAATAAAAAATAAAAATCATATGTAAATAATTTAGAAAACCTTAAATTTAAAAAATAAGCTTCTTTTAGTTTTATTGATTTATGGAGCTTATTGAACCCTATACCTAATATTAATTTATGTTTAACCGTTTAGATTAAAAGGAACATCTGTCATCAATTATTTTTTTCGTTTATGAAATCAAATTAATACAATTTTAAATACAATAGACAGCTCTTGTCTATACGTAGATAAGCGTAGGAGTTTTAGTTTGGTAGTTGAAACCATGACTTTTTTCTATATTTAGAAAAGTAAAACGTGATTAAATTGCAGTGAACAGTGAATATGGATTAAACTTATGAGATCCTATTTTATCTAAAAATAGAATAACAAGTACGATGG